>ML321426.1:0-41589 GCA_005239505.1 Nicotiana paniculata
AAAGTAATATTTACACCAAAAATAGTATAGAATTTGGGTGTGGTAAAAAATTAGTTGTTCACAATTATTCGTACTACAATCTGAGTCAATGCTCCAACAGAGTTTAAGGACTACAATTCCCTTCACATATTCTTCACAACATATAGAAATCATCAATTAAGCATGGAAATTATCACAAAATCAGAATATTCACAATATAAGGACTCACGGTCGTCCTAGACACCAATGTATAGATACTCATCACCATGCTTATACATCGTATTTGACAATTAGCAAGTAGCAAATTATACTCAACTCCTATTCCCTCAAGCTAAGGTTAGACCAAACACTTACCTCGGGTCCAAAGCATAGCAATCAACCCTCTGACACTGCCTTTCCTTTAGAATTCGACCCCGGAATGGTATTATCTAGACATAATCAACTCAAGTATATCAATGGGATTCAATGATTCAATTACATGGCCTAATTATCCATTTCCTAGCATTCTTCCAAAATTATCAAAATTCGACTTCGGGCCCGCTCGCTCGAATTCTTGTAATTCTCGAAGGGAACAACACTCACCCAAAGCCTAAGGATCATAAATATGTGATTTTTACTTGATTTCATGGCCAATTCACAGGAAATTCTAAAGTGATCACAAGTTCTAGGTTACTACCCACTTTTTTGAATTTTTGCACTAGTTTATGTAGTTAATTAGGCTAGGATGCATGCATGAAACAAGTTTCCAGGTGGGATACACTTACCTTATGAGACCTGGTTGATAGCTCTTAAAAATGGAGGAAATCGCCTAAGGAAGAAGATGGAAAATGAGAAAAATGGGTTTCAAACCCGTTTTTAAAACTCACTGCTTGATTAGTGAACTCGTACCTACGGATCTGGGGATCGCACCTGCGGAATTGGGGTAGGGGTCTGCGATCGCACCTGCGAAGTGGAGACCGCACTTGCGGTCTCGCACCTGTGAGAAATGCTCTGCAACTGCGATGGTTGGCCAGGCCACTGGTGATCGCACCTGTGATGCCTGTGACAGCACCTGCAGTCTCGCACCTGCGAGGATGGGCAACTGCACCTGCGGTCACACCAAAGCAGGTGCACCAGCAGCCTTGTTTGCTCGTTTTTAGCCCCGTTAGGTGCCCGGAAGGCACTTGGGCCCACCCGAGCCCTAGTCCAAATATACCAACGAGTCCCAAATCATATTACGGACTCGCTCGAGCCTTCGGAACACTCAAAACAATGCTAAAAATCGAAATCACACCCCCAAACCTCAAGAACCAAACTTAGGAATTTTAAGGTTTCTAAACTTCGCTAACAACGTGTCGAACTGACCTATACAACTCGAAATGATACCAAATTTCATAGATGACTCCCAACATCCTACGAACTTATTCGTGCGATCAAATCTCCAAAACAACATCATATACATCGAATTAGGCCTCAAAATTCATGAATTCTAGCAAATTTCATAAAACATCAAATTTTCCATTTTTAAGTCCGAAACCCGTCAAACGAAATTTGATTTCAACCAAACTTCACAAAAAGGGCTTAACCCATATATATGACCTGTACCGGGTGCCAGAACAAAAATACAGGCCCGATACCATCACTTTCTAATCAGATTTCATTTTCAATTTCCTTAAATACTTTCATAAAACAATTTTACTCAAAAATTTATTTCTCGAGCTTGGGACGTCGAAATTCGATTCCGGGCATACGCACAAGTCCCATATTTTCCTACGGACCTTCCGGGACCGTCAAATCACGGGTCTGGGTCCGTTTACCTAAAATGTTGACAGAAGTCAAATTTATTCATTTTAATATCAAATCTTAGTATTTTTTTCACAGAATTTCATATTTAAGCTGTCCGACTACGCGCTCGGACTGCGCACACAAATAGAGGCAACTACAAATGAGGTTTTCAAGGCCTCGGGAGTACGGAATGGGGTAATAAAATAGGTGATGACCCTTTGGGTCGTCACAGTTAGGTTGAGAGAAAATAGAGTAGAAGAGGAAAGAAGGGCGACTGGGCAGGGGGGAAATGATTTTTAGGGTTTGGGTATTGGGAGGCCGTCTCTAAGGTTAAAGATGGGAGATAGGATCTGGGTCGTTTGTTCTGATGATCAACGACCCTGTTTATTCAGGCATTTAAGGTTTTTAAGAAGAATTTTGGTGGTCATACGATTATAGAATTTTGACGGTTGAGATGATATCTCTGGGCAGGTGTTTGAAAATTAAAAGAAAAATGGAGATTAAATACAAGCTATCTCAAATGGACTAACGGCTCATATGCATGTGTTTTTATTGTGTGAGGGAGATTGGGGAACTTACATGGCAAATTCCTATTGGTTCTCAGGGGTCAGGGCGGATCGCCAAAGTGGAATAGAGGGTCTATTGGATTGGGTCAGATTTGGCTTAGGCTCGTGAATTGGGCTGGAATTGATTTAACGAATAGCCACTTTGTATTTATTTAAGGAATTGCAGTTGTAGCTTTTTAGTTTTTAATCCCTTTAAAATTAATTTAATTAAACTTAATAATTTTTCAATAAAATGTAGTAAAATTATCATTATCAAATACATTATTAATTATTGTAATTAATTATTTATAACATACTTTATTTTCTAAATTATAACGCTAGTTTGAATTATAGTAATCTAATTAATCAAACTTTGATAAGTAATTCGTAAATTAATTATAAAACCTTTATGGTGTATTTTTAAGAAAAATATTTAATAGTATTAAAATAATAAGTATATTTGTAACCACATAATACTAAGGCTAGGTTATTAATTTTCAAAGCTAATACTTAATTAAGTTGTAAAAATAGGTACTTATTGATATAAAATACTTTCAAAGCGTTCCTTGTAGATATTTAAGCATAAATAAATTAATTTTAAAAAGAAGGGTCAAAATTGGCCGTCAGCAACTGGTAAAACTATTGAGGATGTGTATTTTACGGCGGCTCAGATTTATTTATACAATACAAAGTGAGATATGGATGTCCTCCAGAAAGGGTTATAGTTATATGGGATACTTTCTACCATCGGATTTGATAGATTGATAGCTTACCATGAAATTACGGCAGTTATGACAAGTGGTTTGGATGCACAGATTGAGTTGTGATGAGTTTGCTTAATTGTAGCATAATGGATAGATGGAGTAAGATGTATAGATACTCATAGACATGAGAAGAAACAATACAACAGGTACAGGAGGAGTCATTCAGTGATAAGTTGCTTTTTTCACAAATTGATTATATTTAGGTTATTGCTTGACTAATGCACAAACAATGGCGGTTGAGGTTCCACGTGGAGTTAGGTTTGATTTATTGATCGGGAAAATTGTACTATATGAGATGAAGCTAACAGACTTGGGAATTAGCATGATCAAATTTGGATAAGGTATATATGGAAGAAGAATGGTTTTACACAGCCTAAAACAGGAAACGATTCTTATCAAGCGAGAGAAATCTATGAATTGTTGATATGATGGGTGATTATGAGTTTATATATGTTTATTTATAATTTGCAGTGTCATGAGGCTTAGAATAAGAATCCATCTGAAACGGGGTATTTTATTGGTACCGGATTTGGCAATGAGCAATTATTGTCGTCAGAAGATATTGCTATAGGTATATGAGTTATGGAATATATCATGTGGTTACATCTTGAAACTAAATATATGACTTGATACAGGTTATTGGAATTGATACAATGAATATATACAAGGATTGGATCTTGGATGAAGTTCTGGTATTGAAGATAGGTTCAAAAGCTTATAAGTTAAGATTGAAGGGGAATCTTCAGTAAGGAAGTGTCGATGGATATATATATATATATATATATAGATGTAGTTGACATGATATCACTCGTGGAAAGGTTTATGATGAGTTTATACAGTTATTTGACAATTTTTGTAACGCTGACCGGTCGTTTTGAGCATCTGTATTCAGCTCGGTAGTTTGAGGTCATGAGTATCTTCGACTGTGTATTATGACTTAAGTATATCGCCATCTTCAGTTTTTGAGTGGTGTCGGGTCGGTTTAGAAGGATAATTCTCACTAGAGGACTTGAAGTTCAAAACGTTGACCAAATTTGAATTCTATCTAATTAATCTCGTTTCAGAGTTTTGATGGTTTTGATAAATCGGAACGGTGATTCTGGACTCGAGCGTATGTCAGGATTTGCATTTTGATATTTCTAGAAGGTTTCGGTACTATTTGGCGAAAGTCGGCAATTTGAAGGCTTAGAACGTTCATAAGTTTTACCAGGAGTTGAATTTGATGATATTGGATTTGAATTTTTTGTTCTGGTAGTTGTAATAGGTTTGTTATGCCATTTTGAACTATGTTTTAAAAATTTGAGGTCATTCCGAGTTGATTTGATATAGTTCGGCACGAGTTTTGGAAAGTTCAATAAGTTGGATTCGAGGTGTGATTCCTAGTTTTGATGTTGTTATGCATGTTTTGACGCCTCGAGTAATTTCATGTGATGTTTTGGGACTTTTTGATATGTTCAGACAGGGTCCCAAGGGGCTTGGGTGAGTTTCGAGATGGTTTCGAATCATTTCGGATAAGTTTTGTGTTGCTGGTTTTCTGATGTTTTAGGTGGTCTTCGCGATCGCAAAGAACTAGTCGCGATCGCGGAGTGTAAGATAGAGTTGGCTTCTTTTTTTTCTTCGCCTTTGCGAGAGCAGGGATGCATTCGCGGAGCTTTGTATGGTTGGTCCATCGCGTTCGCGATTAGAGGTACGCAATCGCGGTGCAGAGTAGACTCGGAGAAGTTCCTCTTCGCATTCGCATGAGTCAGGTCGCGTTCGCGAGGATCTATCATCGGTGTTCATTGCATTTGCAGGTTGCGAACGCGAAGTGTATTTTGCTGGCAGTACTATTTTCTTCTACGTGATCGTGAGGGCTATGTCGCTATCGGCGATGCATATGCATGGGCAGGGTTATAAAGTACCCTATTTTTGGACTTTGAGTTATTTTATCACAATTTGAGTTGGAGATCTTGGATTTAGGCGATTTTAGAGAGCATTTTCTCCGCATGGATTAGGGTAAGTATTCTTGACTCGGTTTTAATTATATTCCATGATTCCATATTTGATTTTGGCATTTAATTAATAATTTTAAAAGAGAAATTGGGGGTTTTTTCTCAAAATTTTTCTAGATTGAATATTTGATATTTGAACATCGATTCGGAGTCCAATTTGAGTGAAATTAGTATGGTTTAACTCGTATTCGAATGAGTTGTCGAAATTTGTGAGCTTTGTAAGATTTCGAGGTGCGAACCCTATTGACTTTTTGGTTGACTCTGAGTATTTGATTAAAGACTTGACCTCTATCATTTGGATTTGCTTCCTAGACATTATTTGATGATTTTGAGTTGCTTTTGTCTAGTTTTGAGCCATTCGGAAGTTGATTTTCGCGGGATGGTTCTTCTAATGTATCGATTTAGCTTGTTTGAGGTAAGTTTCGTGCGTAGCTTTGTTGAGGGAATTTTTCCTACTAAATGACATTGTTTGCTACATGAGGGGGTGTAACGATCCGATGGTTGTTTTGTGTATTATAGCCATGTTCTCCCTGTTTATTGCTTGTTATATGTTCACTTATGGTTATGTGACTTGCCGGGGTGAATGGTTTGATTTCGGAGTTGTTTCGGAGTGAATTGAGACACTTAGTCCCATGGTTTAAGGTTTAGGTTGGAAGAGTTTACCGGAGTTTGACTATTGTGTAGACGACCCCGGAATAGAGTTTTGATAGTTCTGATAGCTTCGTATGGTGATTTTAGACTTAGGCGTATGTCCAGATGTTGATTTGTAGTTCCGTAGGTTGGTTTGATGTTTTTTGACGAAAGTTGAAAAGCTGAAGGTTTGGAAGGTTGAAAACTTTTAATGAGAGTTGACTTTATCGATATCGGGGTTGAATTTTGGTTTCAGAAGTTGGAATAGGTCTGTTCTATTAGTTATGACTTGTGTGCAAAATTTGAGGTCATTCAGAATTGGTTTGGTATGATTCGGCATTATTTTTAGAAGTTGGAAGTTCATTAGTTTATTAGCTTCAATTGGGGTGTGATTCGTGATTTGATGTTGTTTGATATGATTTGAGGCTTCGACTAAGTTTGTGTCATATTTTAGGACCTATTGGTATGTTTGGATGGGGTCCCGGGGGGCCTCGGGTGTGATTTGGATCAAGTTCAGATTCATTTTGGACTTAGAGGAGTTGTTGATTTCTATGCATCTGGTTCCTCTTACACAATCTTGAGGAAAGAGTCGCGGTCGCGAAGAGTTATTGCTGGAAGGGGAGCTTTGGTCATCGCATTCGCAAGGTGAAGGCCGCGATCGCGAAGCTTTGGGTGATTTTTAACCGCAAACGCGAGTGAGGTAACACGCTCACGAAGAAGGTTTGGAAGGCTTGAGGAATTTCATGTGATTGTTTATCGCGATCGCATGGTGTTGTCCGTGATTGCTAGGTGTTGGTCATTGCTCATCGCGTTCGCGTCTTGGATTCCGCATTCATGAAGGGAGAGTTTTGCAACTGGAATTTTTGGTCTTCGCGATCATGAGGGACATTCCGCGATCGCGGAGGGTAATAACTAGGTAGAAGGTTTTACATCTCATTTCGAGGGTTAGAGTTATTATATCACATTATGAGTTGTAAAGCTCGGATTTGGATGATTTTTTAGGGGATTTTCATGTCTTGGGTCGGGGTAAGTGTTACTCATATTTATTCATTTATCATGATTCCATACTCATTCTTATCATTTATTTGGTGATTAGTGGAAAATTGAGGATTTTGTAGAAACTTTTCAAAAATAAAAAATGGAGATTTGAAGATCGATTTCAGGTCGGAATTGGATGATTTTGGTATGGTTGGACTCGTAATCATATGGGTGTCCGAAATTTGTGAATTTTGTCGGGTTTCGAGGTACGGGCACGGGGTTCACTTTTTAGGTTGACTTTTAGATTTTGTTAAAGATCGAAACTTCATTGTTTGAAGTTGTTTCCTACGGCATTATCTGTTGATATTGAGTTGTTTGTGACTAGATTCGAGTCGTTTGGAGGTCGATACGCGTGGGAAGGGCTTGTTGGAGTTTTGACTTGCACGTTTTGAGGTAAGTAACACATATAGACTTTGATTTGAGGGCATTTAACCTTAATAACTACGTTATGTGAAAGATATTGGGCTAGGTGACGGCGTGTGTGTGTGCACTTGTGTGTTCACGGTTTGGGGAGGCCTTTAGGTTGTTACTGGGCTTGTTTTTCTATCATATCATGTTATCCCCGTGTTTCCACTACTTGTTTGATTATTTGAATTGTGATTCATATTAGACATCATGTCTAGGATAAGAGCTAACTGTTTGAGACTTAATAGGGTCATTCTTGTTGTTTCTGAATTATATAAACCTTATTTGCACACATGTTCTTATTCATGATACTATATCTGTGTATGGTATCTCCGTCTTAGTACTTTTATTTGATTCCTCACATGTTATTGATACCGCCTAAGGGTAACATTGTAAAACTGAGTATTTGAGATGTGTTTATCTGAGACTTTACGCTAAATTACTGAGTTTCGGCCTTAGAGCCGGTTTGGTATTGATTTAAAGGTGGTGCATACGCCAGGCCCAGATTAGGCTAAGTGTTATTGATTCATGGAGACGCGTGCATCAGGACTCACTATTCGGCTAAATGATTATGATTAGCGCTTGGACAGGATTCACCCTTCCGGAGTCTGACATGCCATCAATGGGCGCAGGCACAGTATTTTATATACGTGCTTGATGATGGGAAATTATGTCAGGCACCCGTACAATGCTAAGTGTAAATATTTTGATGGATCCATAGTGATGCTGTTGATTGACATGTAGGCATAGAGATATACTTTTCCCATGCTAACTAATAATTGACCTGCTTTATATGTGTTGGGCTATAACTATTTTACTAGAAAGCATGCCTAAATTTTTGAAATGTGAAAAAGTTGAACTTGATATCATTGAGCTATTGTTTCTACGTTTTATCCTTTATATTCTTAATTATTATCGATGTCATGACCCCAAATCCTACACTGGACGTGATGGCGCCTATGGTAGTACTAGGCTAGCCAATTTACTGAACATAATACAAAGAACTTTCCATTTAAAACAATTACGCAATTTATCAAAAGATCGTGCACGTTTAGTATTTCAAAATCTGCGGATAATCAAGAAAACATTTGAACAGAACTCCCCAAGACCCCGAGTCAACAGTCATGAGAACTAAATAGGACACAAAATCTGATATGGTATTTGCTTAATACATCAAGTGTAGGGAAAATGTAAATATGCGACAAAAATGAGAGGGAGAAGGGTGGGGGTGCGAACGCCGTGCAGCTACCTCACAATCTCTGACAAGCTCCACTGAGAACAACCGAGTCTCACTCGATCCGGGCACCTGAATCTGCATGCAAGGTGCAGGGAGTAACGTGAGTACACAAACTCAGTAAGTAACAAATATAAATAAGGACATGAGTGCAGTGACGATCTTTAAAGTCATGTAAAGATCATATAAGAAATATCAGCGGAAAACAGTAAAACAAGTCAGGAAATCTACGTTACGAAAGTTTCATAAACTCCATTTTTCTCCCTTCCAATCTCATGTAAAGAATTTATTCAACATTTATCGTTTAGAGGCATAAATACAAAGAAAAGTGAAAACAGTACTTTCATAGCAAATAAGGCCCTCGGGCACAATGTCACTCACAAATAAAGCCTCGGGCAAGCCTCTCAATCACTCGTAACTCATCTCTCGTCAAGCATCACTCATACTCAGCACTCATGCTCAATAGGTATCATATAATAACCGCTGCGGCGTGCAGCCCGATCCATTAATAGTCGACTGCGCTCACTGGGGGTGTACAGACTCCAGAGGGGCTCCTTCAGCCCAAGCGCTATATCGCAGCGGCGTGCAGCCCGATCCAATATATATATCGTTGCAGCGTGCAGCCCCATCCAATATATATGTATATAACGCTACGGCG
Organism: Nicotiana paniculata; assembly: GCA_005239505.1. Taxonomy (NCBI): domain Eukaryota; kingdom Viridiplantae; phylum Streptophyta; class Magnoliopsida; order Solanales; family Solanaceae; genus Nicotiana; species Nicotiana paniculata. Next base: position 9,009 of record ML321426.1, read on the forward strand.
TGCAGCCCGATCCATCACTATCCTCACAAGTCCGGCTCTCGGCCTCGCTCAGTCATCACCCTCACAAGCCACTCGGGAAACTCACCACAAAACACGTGGACAGCCCAAAAATATCTTTTGTTGTTTGAAAATAGGGTGATAAACAGGAATGAACAAGTATAAATCATGACTGAGGTATTTTCTATCAAAAGCAGTGTGAGAATAGTAGTAAGATACCCCTGAGGGTCCAAACAGGTCGGCACAAGGCCCCAAATATGGCATACATCCCAAATATTGTATAAATCTCTAAAACACGGAGTTTCATGTGAATTTCAAATCAAATAAGCCGTGTAATAGTCGCTATGGGACGGACCAAGTCACAATCCCTATCGGTGCACGCCCACACGTCCGTCACCTTGCATGTGTGTCACCTCATTTATCAAAACAATACGAAATACCGGGGTTCCATACCCTCAGGCCAAGATTAACATTCGTTACTTACTTCAAACAAGAAAAAAACTACTCTGCGATGCCTTTGCCTCTCAACTCGGCCTCAACGCGCTCCGAATCTATTAAAACAGATTAATATCATCAAAATATGCTAAATGGACGAAGCCCACTCGAAAATAGCCCATTTACATCAAAAATCCCAAAATTGGCCAAACCTGACCCTCGGGCCCACGTCTCGGATTCCGATAAAAATCACAAAACTAGAATCCTTACGCTCTCACGAGTTCATGCATACCAAATACATCAAAATTGGACCCCAAATAGCCCCTCAATTCCCCAATTTAAACTCTCAAGTTTCAAGCCCTTAATCCTCCAAATTTCACCACTAAAACATGATTAAACAATGGGATAATTGCCATAAAAACAAGATACAAAGTCCATGTAGCTTACCTCACTGAATACACTTGATTCCCCCTTGAAATCCCAACTCAAAGCTCCAGAATCAGTCAAAAATGGTGAAGAAAATGAGATAATTTCGCGAAGGCAACCTTATATAGGTTCTGCCCAGCGATATCGCACCTGCGACAAAAATCTCACACCTACGAAAAATTCCTCGCAGGTGCGGAAATTAACTTAAAGCCAAAATTCTGCATCTGCGGTCCTCAACATGCACATGCGGGCCCGCAAGTGCGACCCAGCTTGCGCACTTGTGCTCCCAAGCCAGGTTCCTATTTTCTGCATCTGCGCAAGGTGTTCCGCACCTGCCGCTCCCCATCCGCAGGTGTGGCCACACCAAAAGGCTTGCACCAACAGCCCTTTGCTGCAATTTTTCCCAACTTCCAACCTCCCGAAATCATACGAAACCAATCCCGAGCCCCTCGGGCCCCAACCAAAAGTACCAACAAGTCATATATTAATATATCCAAATTCAAGCCTAAAGTTTTCTAAACTTCTGAAATGCGCCAACGATGCCGAAACCACCCAAACCACGTCTGAATGACCTGAAAATTTGCGCGCACATCCCAAATGACACTACGGTCCTGTTCCAACTTCCAGAACTCCATTCCGAACCCGATAACTAATTTTCCACTGCCGCCCGGAAATTGCCAAAAATCCAATTTCGCCAATTCAAGTCTAATTCTACTCCGGACCTCCGAATGACATTAAGAACACACTCCTAAGTCCCAAATCACCTAATGAATTTATCCGAGCCACAAAACCCATATTCCGAGATCATTTACCTACAAGTCAACTTCCGTTTGACTTTTCCAACTAATACCCCAATCAAAAAGACTAAGTGACTAATTTCTCACGACAACCGACCCGAAGCCGAACCAATCAACCCAACGCAACACAAAAGAGCTGAACCAAACAATAATGAAGCAGAAATAGAAACAAAACAAAGCTAAACTCTCGGAACGACCGGTCTGGTCGTTACATTCTCCCCCTCTTAAACAAACTTTTGTCCTCGAACGAGTCTAGAAACATACCTGGAGCCTCAAATAGGTGGGGGTATCTGCTCCGCATCTCTCGTGCGGTCTCCTAGGTGGCCTTCTCCACTGCACCTTTACTGAAGCTATATCCTTAGACCTCAACCTTCTGACCTGACAACCTAAAATAGCTACTGGCTCTACCTCATAAGACATATCACCTTCAAGATGAACCAAACTGAATTCCAAAACATGATACGGTCGCCAATATACTTCTGAAGCATGGAAACATGAAACACTAGATGCACGCTCGACAAGCTAGGTGGCAAGGCAAGTCTATAAGCCACATATCCAACCCTCTGAAGCACATCAAAAGGCCCAATGAACCGGGGACTCAACTTTCCCCTCTTTCCAAACCGCATAACATCCTTCATGGGTGACACCTTCAGCAGGACATTCTCCCCAGCCATGAAAGATACATTCCAGACCTTCCGGTCTGCATAACTCTTCTGCCTCGACTGCAACCGTGTGAAGCCGCTCCTGAATCAACTTAACCTTATCCAGAGCATCATGTATCAAATCCGTACCCAAGAGTCTGGCCTCGCCCGGCTCAAACCAACCAACCGAAGATCTACACCTCCTCCCATATAAATCCTCATATGGAGCCATCTGGATGCTCGACTGATAACTATTATTACATGCAAACTCCGCCGAGTGGAAGAAACTGGTCCCATGAACCCCCAAAGTCAATAACACAAGTGTGCAACATGTCCTCCAGAATCTGAATAGTGCGCTCGGACTGCCCGTCCGTCAGAAGGTGAAAATCCATGCTCAACTCAACCTGAGTACCCTACTCTCTCTACACGAACCTCCAGAACTGAGATGTGAACTGAGTACCTCTTTCGGAGATAATGGAATTTGGAACACCATGTAGTCGAACAATATCCCTGATGTAAATCTCAGCTAGCCGCTCCGAAGAATAAGTAGTACCAACAGGAATGAAGTGAGCGGACTTAGTCAGTCGATCCTCAATAACCCATATAGCATCAAACCTCCTCGAAGTCCGTGGGAGTCCAACTACAAAGTCCATGATGATCCGCTCCCACTTCCACTCAGGAATAACCAAACCCTGATGTAATCCACCTGGTCTCTGGTGCTCGTACTTGACCTGCTGGCAGTTGAGGCACCGAGCTACAAATCCAATAATATCCTTTTTCATTCGCCTCCACCAATAATTTTGCCTCAGATCCTGATACATCTTCGCGGTACCCCGATAGATGGAATACCGCGAGTTGTGGGCCTTCTTAAGAATCAACTCCCGAAGCCCATCTACATTACGCACACATATCCGACCATGCATCCTCATAACACCATCATCGCCGATAACCACATCCCTAGCATCACCTAGCCAGACCCTATTCTGAAGAACAAGCAAGTGTGGGTCATCATACTTGCGCTCTCTGATACAGTCATAAAGACAAGGCCTGGAGGCTACACAAGCCAATACCCGGCGGGGCTCTGATAGATCCAACCTCACCAACTGGCCGGATAAGGCCTGAACATCAAGTGCTAATGGTCTCTCAGCTGCTGGAAGATATGCTAGACTCCCCAAACTCTCTGCTCTGTGACTCAAGGCATCGGCCACTACATTGGACTTCCCCGGATGGTATAGAATAGTGATATCATAATCCTTGAGAAGCTCCAACCATCTCCTCTGACGCAAATTTAGATCCTTCTACTTAAACAAGTGTTGCAGGCTACGGTGATCAGTAAAAACCTCACAATGAACCCCATATAAGTAATGACGCCAAATCTTCAAGGCGTGAACAATGGCTGCTAGCTCGAGATCATGCACCAGATAATTCTTCTCATGAGTCTTCAATTGGCGCGAGGCGTAGGCAATCACCCTACCCTCCTGCATCAAAACATAACCAATGCCTATCCTCGAGGCATCACAATACACGGTATAAGAACCTAAAGCTGATGGCAATACTAACACTGGAGCTGAGGTCAAAGGCGTCTTGAGCTTCTGGAAGCTCTCCTCACACTCGTCTGACCACCTGAACAGAGCACCCTTATGAGTCAATTTGGTCAAGGGTCAAGCAATAGAAGAAAACCCCTCCACAAAGCAACGGTAATACCCCGCCAAACAAAGGAAGCTCCTAATCTCTGTAGTTGAGTATGGTTTGGGCCAGCTCTGCACCGCCTCTATCTTCTTCGGATCAACTTGAATACCCTCGTCGGACACCACGTTCCCCAAGAAAGATACTGAGCCAAGAAAAAACTCACACTTGGAGAATTTTGCATAAAGCTTGTCCTCCCTCAATCTCTGCAATACAACCCTTAAAGGTTGGGCGTGCTCCTCCTGGCTACAAAAATACACCAGGATGTCATCAATGAACACAATAACAAAGGAATCCAAACATGGCTGGAGTACGCTGTTCATCAGATGCATGAACGATGCTGGGCATTGGTGAGCCCAAAAGACATCACAAAAAACTCATAGTGGCCATAACGGGTCCTGAAAGCCGTCTTGTAAACATCTGAATCTCGAATTTTCAGCTGATGATACCCGGATCTCAAGTCAATCTTAGAGAACACCTTATCTCCCTGAAGCTGATCAAACAAATCATCAATGCGAGGCAGAGGATACTTATTCTCGACTGTAACCTTGTTCAGCTGCCTATAGTCAATACACATTCTCATGGAACCATCCTTCTTCTTCACGAACAACACTGGTGCACCCCAAGGTGACACACTAGGCCGGATGAACCCCTTTTCTAGGAGTTCCTTAAGCTTCTCTTTCAATTCCTTCAACTCTGCTAGTGCCATACAATAGGGCGGAATAGAAATAGGCTGAGTGCTCGGCACCAGCTCGATGCCAAAATCAATATCCCTGTCGGGCGGCATGCCCGGTAGCTCAGTAGGAAACACGTCCGGATACTCACAGACTACAGGAATAGAATCAACAGTGGGAGTCTCAGCACTGACATCCCTCACAAAAGCCAAATAAAGACAAACATCCTTTCTCTACCATACGATGAGCATTCAGGTATGAAATCACCCTGCTAGGGACATAATCAATAGAGCCTCTCCACTAGACTCTCGGATGTCCCGACATTGCTAAGGTCACGGTATTAGCATGACAATCTAGAACAGCGTGACACGAAGATAGCCAATCCATTCCTAATACCACATTAAATTCAACCATGCTAAGCAATAGCAGATCCACTCGGGTCTCCAGACCCCCAATAGATATAACACACGACCGATGCACTCGGTCCACAACAATAGTATCACCCACAGTAGTCTACACATGAACATATGTGACTAGGGACTCACGGGGCATATCTAGAAAATGGGCAAAATATGATGAAACATAGGAATACGTGGAACCAGGATCAAATAAGACCGAAGCATCTCGATGAAAAACTGAAACAATACCTATGTTCACTGCATCTAAGGCCATAGCCTCTGGTCTGGCTTGAAGTGCATAAAAACGGGTCTGACCTGCACCGAATCGACTTCCCCCTCTAGGGCGGCCTCTAGCTGCCTGACCCCCACCCCTCACAGCCTGGGCGGGTGGTGAAGTAACTGGAGCTGATATCGAGGGCTGGCCACTCTGCTGAGAAGGACCCCCAAGGAAACAAGGACAATGTCGCCTTATACGCCCAAACTCTCCACACTCGTAACAACACCCCAGTGCTGGAGACAGGGACTGAAGGGAACCCCTAGCACCAGGATAACCTCTAGAAGAATCAGGCATAGATGAGTTCTGAAAGGACGGTGCTGGGGATGAACTCTAGGCGGGAAAAGCACTAAATGATGGGTTCCCCTGATGAGAACTGTGAAGACCACGACCTGCGGATCCACCACGATAACCTGAGCGGCCCGACTGAGCCTGTCTGAATGGACGGCCCCTGTCGTGCTGGAATTGACCCCCCGAAGGAACACCACTATAACTACCAGATCCTCGAGGCCTCTTGGCCTCCCTCTCGTCTCACTCCTGGCGTTGCACCGACTTAATATCTCGGGTAATATCAACTACCTGCTCAAAAGTAGCACCTGACACCCTCTCCTGGTCATAAGAATACGAAGCTGATACGAAAGGCCATCCACAAATCTCCTGATCCTATTCTCTCTGTAGGGACTAACCAAATAGCATGACGGTCAAGCTCCGAAAACCTTATCTCGTACTGTGACACTGTCATATCTCTATGTTGCAGCTGCTCAAATTGCCTGCGTAGCTCCTCTCTGCGAGACTGTGGAACATACTTCTCTAAGAAGAGAGTGGAAAACTGCTACCAGGAAAGGGGCGCTGCACCAACGGGCCTACGCCTCTCATAAGCCTCCCACCAAGTAAATGCAGCTCCTGAGAACTAGAAGGTAGTAAACGAGACCCCCACTGGTCTCCAATATCCCTGTCGTGCGAAGCATCCTCTAACACTTGTCTAAGAACCCCTGGGCATCCTCGCCCTCTGCACCATTGAAAGTCGGAGGCCGAAGCCTCTCAAATCTCTCCAACCTACACTGCTCATCGTCAGCCATAGTTGGAACCACAAAATCCTGGGTCGGTGCATCCGGCTGAACTGGAACTGCCTCCGGGGTTTGAAGCCCCTGAATAACCTGCTCAGGTGTACGGGCAGCTGGAGTCTGAGTGCCTCCCCCGGCCTGAGAAGTAGCGGCTGAAGTAGAAATGGTGACTTCCTGAGCAAGACTGGTGCATTCAGTCAGATCTGGGCCAATGTCTCCTGAAAACCCGGTATAACAATAGGCACAATTAGTTCCTAAGCTGGTCTCACTGGAGCATCTGTGGCTGGGACCTGATCTGGAACAATAGGTGGGTCTATGGGTACCGCCCTGGCAGCTGCGCGGGCTGCACCTCTACCTCTACCACGGCCTCGCCCCCTCATGGGTCCCACTGGTGGCTGATCGCCCTGTCCAATAACGCGTGTCCTCACCATCTGTGAGAGAATGAAACAATAGAAGTTTAGTGGCCAGAATTAATAGATTCGCACGACAAGAATTCAATAAATGTGAGATTTTTCCTAAGGGTTCTGCAGCCTCTCGAAGATAAGTACAGACGTCTCCATACCGATCCACAAGACTCTACTAAACCTACTCATGACTGATGAGTCCTATGTAACCTAGGCTCTAATACCAACTTGTCACGACCCCAAATCCTACACTGGCCGTGATGGCGCCTATGGTAGTACTAGGCTAGCCAATTTACTGAACATAATACAAAGAACTTTCCATTTAAAACAATTACGTACTTTATCAAAAGATCTTGCACGTTTAGTATTTCAAAATCTGCGAATAATCAAGAAAACATTTGAACAAAACTCCCCAAAACCCCAAGTCAACAGTTATGAGCAGTAAATAGGACAAAAAATCTGACATGGTATTTGCTTAATACATCAAGTCTAGGAAAAATATAAATATGCGAAAAAAATGAGAGGGAGAAGGGTGGGGCTGCGAACGCCGTGCAGCTACCTCACAATCTCCGACCAGCTCCACTGAGAAAAACTGAGTCTCACTCGATCTGGGCACCTGAATCTGCACACAAGGTGCAGGGAGTAACGTGAGTACACCAACTCAGTAAGTAACAAATATAAATAAGTACATGAGTGCAGTGACGAGATTTAAAGTCATGTAAAGATCATATAAGAAATATAAGTGGAAAACAGTAAAACAAGTCAGGAAATCTACGTTCCGAAAGTTTCATAAACTCCACTTATCTCCCTTCCAATCTCATGTAAAGCATTTATTCAACATTTATCGTTTAGAGGCAGAAATACAACGAAGAGTGAAAACAGTAGTTTCATAGAAAATAAGCCCCTCGGGCAAAGTGTCACTAACAAATAAAGCCTCTCAGGAAAGCCTCTCAGTCACTCGTGACTGATCTCTCGTCAATCAGCACTCATACTCAGCACTCACGCTCAATAGGTATCATATAATAACCATTGTGGCGTGCAGCCCGACCCATAAATAGTCGACTGCGCTCATAGGGGGTGTACAGACTCCAGAAGGGCTCCTTCATCCCAATCGCTATATCGATGCGGCGTGCATCCCGATCCAATATATATATATCGTTGTGGCGTGCAGCCCGATCCAATATATATATATATATATATATATATATATATATATATANGTATATAACATTGCAGCGTGCAACCCGATCCATCACCATCCTCACAAGTACAGATCTCGGCCTCGCTAAGTCATCACCCTCACAAGCCACTCTGGCAACTTACCACAAAACACGGGGACTCAGCCCAAAAATATCTTTCATTGTTTGAAACCAGGGTGATAAACAGGAATGAACAAGTATAAATCATGACTGAGGTTATATTTTCTATCAAAAGCAGTGTGAGAATAGTAGTAAAATACCCCTGAGAGTCCAAACAGGTCGGCACAAGGCCCCAAATATGGCATACAGCCCAAATATAGTATAAATCTCTAAAACACGGAGTTTCATGTGAATTTCAAATCAAATACACAGCGTAATAGTCGCTATTGGACAGACCAAGTCACAATCCCGACCGGTGCACGCCCACACGCCCGTCACCTAGCATGTGTGTCACCTCATTTATCAAAACAATACGAAATATCGGGGTTCCATACCCTCAGGTCAAGATTTACGTTCGTTACTTACCTCAAACCGGAAGAAAACTACTCCATGATTCGTTTGCCTCTTGACTCGGCCTCAACGCGCTCCGAATCTATTCAAAATAGATTCATATCATCAAAATATGCTAAAGGAACAAAGCCCACTCGAAAATAACCAATTTACATCAAAAATCCCAAAATTGGCCAAACCCGACCCCCGGGCCCACGTCTCGGATTCCAATAAAAATCACAAAACTAGAATCGCTACGCTCTCACGAGTTCATGCATACAAAATACATCTAAACCGGACCCCAAATAGCCCCTCAATTCCCCAATTTAAACACTCAAGTTTCAAGCTCTTAATCCTCCAAATTTCACCACTAAAATATGATTAAACAATGGGATAATTACCATAAACACAAGATACAAAGTCCATGTAGCTTACCTCACTTAATACACTTGATTCCCCCTTCAAATCCCAGCTCAAAGCTCCAAAATCCGTAAAAAATGATGAAGAAAATGAGAGAATTTCGCGAAGGCAACCTTATATAGGTTCTACCCAGCGTTATCGCACCTACGACCAAAATCCCGCACCTGCAGCGCCACATCTGTGGAAAATTCCTCACAGGTGGGAAACTCACTTAAAGCCAAAATTCCGCATATGCAGTCCTCAACACGCACTTGCGGGCCCGCAGATGCGACCCAACTTGCGCACCTGCGCTCCCAAGCTAGGTTCCTATTTCTGCATCAGTGCAAGGTGTTAAGCATCTGCGCAAGGTGTTCTGCACCTGAGATTCCCTGTCCGCAGGTGCGACCACACCAGAAGGCCTGCACCAGCAGCTGTTTGCTGCAATTTTTCCCAACTTCCAACCTCCCGAAATCATCCGAAACCAATCCCGAGCGCCTCGGTCCCCAACTAAAAGTACCAACAAGTCATATATTAATATACCAACCTAGTCGAACCCTTGGAACGCTAAAATAACATCAAAACACCAAATCAATTCCAAATTCAAGCCTAAGGTTTTCTAAACTTCCGAAATTCGCCAACGATGCCGAAACCACCCAAACCACGTCCGAATGACCTGAAATTTTTCACACACATCCCAAATGACACTACGGACCTATTACAACTTCCAAAACTCCATTCCGAACTCGATAGATAATTTTCCACTGCCACCCGGAAATTGCCAAAAATCCAATTTCGCCAATTCAAGTATTTCTCTACTCCGGACCTCCGAATGACATTTTGAACACACTCCTAAGTTCCAAATCACCTAATGAAGCTATTTGAGCCACAAAACCCATATTCCGAGATCATTTATCTACGAGTCAACTTCCGGTTGACTTTTCCAACTAAATCCCTAATCAAAGAGACTAAGTGACTCATTTCTCACCAAAACCGACCCGAACCCGAACTAATCAACCCAAAGCAACACTAAAGAGCTGAACCAAACAAGAATGAAGCAGAAATGGATAGAAAACAAGGCTAAACTCTCAGAACGACCGGTCAGGTCGTTACAATCGGTTATTGGTATTGGCATTTGACTATTATTCTGAGCTCGTCATTTATTTCAACCCAAGGTTAGTGTTGTTACTTACTGAGTACAAGGGATCGGTTGTACTCATACTATACTCTCACTTAGTGTGCACATCTAGGTAAATCTGATCGAGGTGATTTTCAGACTTGAGTTGATGTCATCTTTTGGGAGACTACAAGGTAGTTGACATATCGTCTGCAGTCCTTGAAGTTTTCTTTCTGTTATCTCTATCTTTACTGTTCTTTTATTCTGACAGTTGTATTATAGGATTTTGCCCATACCTTGTTATTAAGTAGTGCTCATTGACACCAGATTTGGGGGTTGGTTGTAGTAATATTATGGTTTTATTCTTAGTTACTTTATGATATTCTTCCACTATTGAGTTATTTTCCATCATGACTTATGGATTTGGGATCATTAAAGGGGGCTATGGATATATGAGGTGACGAGCGAATATGCATGTGCCTGGGTTTTTCATGATCTGGTGGGGGAAATTATATGCTCTCTTTGTGTTGTGATGAACTTGGTGATTTTTTAACTTATGCTTTATTTAATTCTATGACCAATAAACTCAATTAAATATGTTCGAAATCATGTTAGAACATATGGCATCTTATAAAGGATTTAATGTGTTGTTTTCAGGCTGTTTACGTACTTAGTTGACCATGAAATCATGAAAACCCATTTATACTTGTTATTGTCTTTCTACGTAAGTTTATTTATCCGTAATATGTATGAGGATTGGGGCATTAGGTATATTTTTGGCACGAGGGTTATTTCTGCGGTTGATGTGATGTTGGCACGATAAGTATTTTCGTACGGTTTGAAATGAAATTAGATTTGATGGTTATTACCCTGAGAAAGGAAAGGAAGTTGGATTTCTGTTATGATTATTAATTTGTTAAGTACTTACATGCCTTTTTAATTTGGTTTCTATTAATTTTAATTATTTTGTAAGATACTTCCGTTTGAGTTCCTCACATAGTTACTTCTGTGATTTCCATTTGACTTGTTACAGTTATAGCTATGTTTTTACCTTCTCTGTTATTGATACACCTACATTCTAACTTGATTTACTTCTGTTACATGCCTTCTTCGAATTCATGTCTTTACTTGTTATTAGCCCATACCTACTACATGCCTCTAATTGTCACGTGATTTGCTTGTTCGATGCCTTAACCTGCTACATGTATTCATTCACTACATGCCTTAACTTACTATATGTATTCACCTACCATATGCCTTTACTTGTTAAATGCCTTAACTTGCTACATGTATTCACTCACTACATGTTTTAACTTGCTATATGTTTATGCTCTACTTACCATATGCCATCACGAGGTGAATGCCTCTATTTGCTATGTGCTTCTACTTTCTACATGATTTCATATATTGAATGCCTTCATTTGATCTGTGTTCTTACTTGATAAACATATTTTCTAATTTCATATACTACTCTCCTTTGCTTAATTAGATTGAGTGACTTGCAGATTAGTTATGTGATATACCTTGTGGGAGCCTTGTCATTATAAATAGCAGACTGGTTATGATATTGGACTGCTCATTCTACTCTGTTGAGTATTATTACCTATTTGGATACCGCGTGTTCGTTTCATAGTGTTACATTGTGAACTTTTCTCGTGTTTGGTTGTTGTTGTGGTTTCATATGATAATGTTAATATTGTGAATCGGGTTGCACGCTGAAACGATATTGAAATAAATTGATATTGGGGGATCGGGTTGCACGCCATAATGGAATGGAAATGATATGATATGAAGATATAAGGACGGGATATGATATGAAAAGATGATGATATGGCATGATAATGGAAAGTGGATCATGGTACTATGTTAATTGTTAGGATGAGATTGTACGCCGCAGCAGATTTGATGTGTTGTAGTTGTTTGTAGCTGTAGAGTTTATTTTCTGTGTTGTGATATGAGATTTGATAATTTGATATTCTAGGGCCCTCTGTCATTTGTATTATTGTTCATTTATTACGTGGTTAAGTAGGTATCTTTTCTCGTATCTGCACTTTCTGCTTATCATCGGCACAGGTACAAATATAACTAGGTATCTTTAAACTTAAAACCTCGTCACCACTTCACGGAGGTTAGTTAAGATACTTACTAAATACATGGGGTCGGTTGTACTCATACTACTCTTCTGCACCTTGTGTGCAAATCTTGGATCCACGTAACCGTGGAAGATGAAGCCTTGCACTGAAGACATTCCAGCGTTCCAGGTCCAAGCTACTTCTTGTTCATGGTAGTTTAGGACTTAAACTCTATTTATGTATATTTCAACAACTATTGTATGATTTCTTCATTTCGGATTGTAAATCTATATCATAGTGGCTCATAACTACCAATCCTTGGGAGGTTGTATAGAATTTAGTCATTTTATTTCTTGTTGTTAATAATCTATACATGGTTCTATGTTTGTCTTACCTATCATTAGAGTTAGGTTATATCACGACTATGTGGTTTTAGGTTTTGACAAGTTGGTATCAGAGCACTAGGTTCGTAGGTTCTACGAGTCATGAGAAAATATCTAGTAGAGTCTTGCGGATCCGTATGATGGCGTCCATACCTATCTTCGAGAGGCTACATGAAATTTATAAAACTTACCTTCTTTCTTTCCTTATCGTGTGACCTTGTTTCAACTTGAAACCTGCGGTTTTGATTCTTCTTTGTCGTTCATATGCGATGTTGGTAACCAATTATCATTTTGCACCGACGACTGGTGATATTACGGATGAGCTGGGAAGGGTTGTAGATTCTTGATTACCGTCGCAATGTGTTGTCCAGCCTTTGATGTTGATGTATTGGTAGGTCTTCCAGTTGTTCATTTGTAGGGTGAAGCAGATTCTTATTTCTTGTCGGTGAATGTAGACTTGGGATTAGACAGTTTCGTAGTTATTGTGAACATGGTGAGGTCACGGTGAGTTGTTGATTTGAGCCTATCGGGTGGGTTATCTCCTACATGCATATTTGAGGTCATGTGTTTTGTATGAGGTTTCTATTCAGTGAAATGCATACGTTATCATTTCAGAGAATTTGGGAGAAATTTTCTCAACTATCGCAAGGATGAGTATATGCTTGACAGCATCTTCAGAGTGTTCTATGACCACTCTTATGTGAGTTTATGAAGTATTTAGTTGATTAACAGTACGGGGTTAGGTCAGCTATGAAGAGATGACGCTGTAGATTACCGATGATGTGTTCTATGGCTTCGAACTAAGTAGGGGAGTTTCTATCGATGATTAGATTGCATGGTCACGCATTTAGGGTAGATGCTCGTTGCTGATGTAGTGTGCAAGGAAAAAAATCATTTGGTTGCTCCTTCTGGTTATTCATGTGCGAGCGAATTGTGGGTTGTTCGGTGCGTATCAGTTATGTAGTGGAGATTAGAGCAAGGTAGGTGATTATCGAAAAGAATCTGATGAGCTCAATATTTATATATGTCATTTGAGGATTTTGAAATTTGTGCATGGTTAGAGCTCGAGGTCATTAGTTAATGGTGACTAGATCTGCGGTACTTCAATATCAAGAATGATTCTACATGGAAGTATTAGAGAGAAGCAAGAAACGACTTCGGATTTGCAGAAGACTCCTTCAGAGCGAGCATTTCGGATTGAGTTTACTTTTGGGTATGGTAGTCCGCATGACTCGGTTGAGTTAGAGGAATCAGTTCTGATGATTTGATTATGTGTTAGCGGGTTTCAGAGAATTCATGATGGTTATGGACACGGCTCGTGGTTGATGTCATATACAGGTATAGAAGGTGTGTTGTGTGTGGTAGTGTCCTCTTGGACTAATTTAAATGGATGATTCTTGATTGATGAGATGTTCATCCTGCTTTTGGTTCAGAGTTGACTATGAGGTTTTTGCATTTTCACAAATTAGCATGATGATTGTAGAGCGCCGTCTGGGTTTGGAAGTTGCGAGTTCAAGGTTGTGATTTATTTTTGAAAGAAAGGTCGTAAATTTTAGATGGCAGGGCTGATTTCGGACGTTTAAGAGAATGTTGGCATTATTTTGTATCGCCTGAGAAAGCGCATTATAGGAGGAGCATTGTATTTTGACTTACGGGTGCTTGGTCAACGTTACAGTGGTCACCTAGTTTTGGGTTTGTTGAGGTTTAGGTTTTTCTACGTGGCACAGAAGAACTATATGGGTATTTTTTCATAAGACGATGGAGTATAAGTGAAGTATCAGCCATTTGAGTTATGGATTTGAGATCGGATATGGATATTCCGATATTCATGAGATTTAGAGATGAGATGTCCTTGTAGGCAGACTATTCCTTGATTATTGATTGTGAGAAAATGTTGAAAATTTGATAGTAACGGGTATATGTTGTGGATAAGTTTCTATGGACTTTTGGAAGGTTATATATACATGTTTGGGAATGATCAGAATTGGTTTTAGGGATATTTGTAAGCCTAATTAGAATGTTTATTCTATATCTGATCGGGTTTGCTTATCCTTACGCAATTGTTACCGTCGATATATCATCGGGAAGAATGGATATTATCCATGCCCTAGTCTATGTTATGTGTTTCTCTCTTAGGTTATGACGGGTTGTGAGGTTTCATGATTATTCTCACGCATGTTGTAATCCCATTTACAGCCTATGATGATATGGGCGAGATGGCCCTCGTGATGTTGAATTTCTTATTGCACCCTAGTTGTGCTAGCCTCCTTTAAATATTGTGTTAAGTATATTCACCTTTCCACAATTATATTTATGTAGTTATTGTGTTTGATGTTGACGCACATGTGCTTAGTGAGCACTAGAACCATGGCTCGATGGGTATCTATATGTCGATTGATATGTTTTGGATCAGGTTGTGCGCCGCAACAGAGTTATGTGGGATACCTTTCCTTGTGTTTATTTCGTGTTTTGTTTTCCCTTGTGGGATGAGTTTATGAGATTATGTTTTGTTGTTATATCAGTTGTACTTGTTGGATAGTCCTCGTATTTCTTTCAATTTTAGAATATATCTTAGTTGTTGCTTTTTTGGGGCACAGACCGTGTGATGTGAGGTTCTATGTGGCTTTCGGGTGTGATTTGTCGAATGAGTTGCTCGCACTGGGTGAGGCGATGTTTCTAGACCTGAGATTTGCACTATCGTATTGGGATAAGGAATGTTTGGAAGAATGATACTATATTTCAACTCAGAATTTGGCAATGGTCCTTGTCGGACGAGAGAGCTTCTTAACTTGACGATTTCATTGGTGGTTACGAGTTCTTGCATGTTTCATTTATTATTAGCAGCATCGCGAAGGTCAGAAATGAGGTTTCATTTGATATGAGGTGTATTACCAGTACCGGGATTGTTATTGGGCAGCTATGGTGGTCGGAAGTTATGATACATGTATTTGAGTTATGTGGAATCTCATGTGATTATACCCTAGTCTATGGTTATGGCTTGATTCATCTTATCGAGGCTTATATAGTGTATTGATGCGAGATTCGGGTCTTATGATGAGTTTCAGATGTTAAGGATTGGGTTCTAAGGTTTATGGTATAAGGATGAAGTAAGATCATCAACTAAGTCGTGTTTTCATGCTTATATTGATTGGGATGATGTGGGATCACCCACAAATATGTGTATGGTGAGCTCATGCAATGATTTGATGGCTTTGGAACGACTTTTGGCACGCTCGAGGACAAACGTATGTTTAAGTGGGGGAGAATGTAATGACCCGACCAGTAGTTTTGAGCATTTTTGTATTCATCTCGGTATTTTGAGGTCATGAGTAGCTTCGGCTGGTGTATTATGACTTGCGTGTATCGTCGGCTTCGATTTTCAAGTAGTTCGGGATAGATTTAGAAGGATGATTCTCACTTGAGTAGCTTGAAGTTGAAAGAGTTGACCAAATTTGACTTTTGTGTAATTTACCTCTGATCGGAGTTTTGATGGTTCTGGTAGGTCTGTATGGTGATTTTGGACTTTGGTGTATGCCTGGATTTGCATTTGGATGTTTCTATAAGATTTCGGCATTGTTTGGAGAAAGTCGGCAATTTAAAGGTTTGGAATGTTATAAGTTTACCGGGAGTTAACTTTGATGATATCGGGTTCAGATTTTTGATTCCATGAGTTGCAATAGGTTGTTATGTCATTTGGAACAAGTGTGCAAATTTTGAGGTCATTCCGAGTCAATTTGATATGGTTCGGCACGAGCTTTGGAAGTTAGAAAGTTTAAAAGTTCAATAAGTTGGATTTGAGGTGAAATTCGGGTTTTTGATGTTGTTATGTGTGATTTGAGGCCTCGAGTAGGTTTGTGTTATGTTTTGGGACTTGTTGGTATGTTCAGAAAAGGTCCCGAGGGGCTCGGGTGAGTTTTGGGGTGACTTAAGATCATTTTGGATGGGTTTTGTGTTGTTGGTTTTCTGATGCTTCAGGTGGTCTTCGCGATCGCTAAGGAGTAGTCACGATCGTGGAGTGTAAGATGGAGCTGGCTTCTTTTCTTCTACGCGCTCGAGAGAGCAGGGACACGTTCACAGAGCTTAGTGTGGTTGGTCCATCACGTTCGCGATTAGAGGTACGCAATTGTCGTGCAGTGTAGACTCGGAGAAGTTCCTCTTTGCGTTTGCATGAGTCAGGTCACGTTCGCAAGGATCTGCTCGGTGTTCATTGCGTTCTCAGGGGAGTAATCACGAACTCAAAGTGTATTTCTCTAGCGGTGCTATTTTCTTCTACATAATCGCGGGAGCTATTTCGCGACCGCGATGCATATGCCTGGGCAGTTCTATAAAGTAATCTATTTTCGGACTTGGAGTAATTTTATCACATTTTGAGTTAGGGAGCTCAAATTTATGTGATTTCAGAGAGGATTTTCACCACATGGATTGGGGTAAGTATTCTTGACTAGATTTTATTATATTCCATGATTCCATCTTTGACTTTTGCATTTGATTGATGATTTTAAAAGACAAATTGGGGGGTTTTGTCAGAACTTTTCAAAATTGAATATTTGTGATTTGAGCATCGATGCGGAGTAGGATTTGAGTGAAATTAGTATGGTTGGACTCGTATTCGAATAGGTTGTCAGAATTTTTGAGTTTTGTCATATTGCGGGGAGCGGGCTCAGGTTGACTTTTTGGTTTACTCTGAGTACTTGATTAAAGACTCGACCTTTATCATTTAGGTTTATTTCCTCCTGATCTTCTACCCTCTTCTTAGGGTTAGCTAAACTGTAGTCATTTTTAGTTTGCACAAGTTTAGCCATACTACTAGTGTTCTTGTAGTTTCTACTTGTTTGATTCTAGTTTGGTTCATTGCATATTGTGTGCTAGTGATTCTTCCTTAGCCTGTTTTAGGTATAGTAACTGCAGTTTAGGATGATAGAGTAAGGTCATGTCCTCGGGAGGGGCAGGGCGTAGGGCGAGGGGTGGGCGGCGGACAGGGGGCGCTATGGGAGGCAAGGGAGTTAAGGGGAATAAGGAAGCCTATAGGTTGAGAATCGGATCATGTAACATAGGCACATTGACGGGTGAGTCTATAGAGTTGGCTAGGATTCCCCAGAAGAGGAAGGTTAATATGGCATGTGTCCAGGAGACTAAGTGGGTAGGATTGAGGGAGATGGATGCGGATGGGTATAAGTTGTGGTACTCTGGGGTCATGAAGGGTAAGAATGGAGTGGGTATTTTGGTAGATAGGGATCTTAGAGAGTCTTTGGTAGAGCTTAGGCCGGTATGATAGATTAATGACTATTAAGATGGTGGTTGGTGAGTGTGCCGTAAATGTCGTTAGTTCTTACGCGCCACAAGCAAGCTTAGATGAGGAGGTTAAAAGGCGCTTCTGGGAGGGGTTAGATGAGATTGTGCATAATATTTCGAATGCCGAGAGGTTATTTATAGGAAGGGATTTCAATGGTCATGTTGGATCGTCTACATGTGGCTATAGTGAGGTGCATAGAGGCTTTGGTTTTGGGGATCGGAACTGAGGAGGTACCTCACTGCTGGATTTCGCTAAGGCATTTGAGCTGGTGATTGCGAGCTCCAGTTTTCCGAAGAAAGAGGAGCATTTGGTTACTTTCCAAAGCACGGTGGTGAAGACGCAGATTGACTATCTCCTCCTTAGAAGATGTGACAGAGGGTTCTGGAAGGATGGCAAGGCTATCCAAGGTGAGACCCTCGCGATGCAGCATAGTCTCTTTGTGATTGAAGTCGGTATTATGATAAGGAAGAAGAAAAGCTATGCATGAGGACGTATGAGATTAGGTGGGGTGCCTTGACTATGGATAAAGCTTAAGAGTTGGATGGGAGGTTATCAGCTATGGGATCCTTGAGGAGTACTGGAGACGCGAGCATTCTGTGGTCGACGACAGTCGAATTGTATAAGGAAGACATCAAGAGAGGTGTTAGGGGTCTCGTCGGGATACTCTGGTTGTCACAAAGGAGGCTGGTGGTGGAATGAAGTGGTTCACGTTAAAAGGGAAGCGAAGAAGGCGGCGTACCTGAAGCTAGTAGGGAGCACTGGCGAGGAGGAGATGAGAGCGAACAGTGAGAGGTATAAGGTATCTAGGAAGGAGGCTAAGGCGAGAGAGAGGAAGCCTCGGGATCTGGAACAAGTGAGGTACATTAAAGACGAGGACAATAGAGTTGTGATGGAGGATGACCAGATTAAGCAGAGATGGCAGACCTACTTTCATAAACTTTTGAATGAAATGGGATCGCGATATTGTGCTAGGTGAATTGGGGCCTTCCGAGAGTCATTTTGACTTTAGGTATTATAGGCGCATCAAGGTTAGGGAGGTCGTGGAAGCTATGCGTAAGATTAATAGGGGCAGAGCTCGGGCCAGACGAAATTCTGGAAAAATTTTAGATGTGTGGGTAGAGCATGCTTGGAGTGGCTAACTGGGTTGTTTAATGTTATTTTCAGGATGAAAAGGATGTCGGAGGAGTGGAGTTGGAGTACGGTTGTTCCGTTGTACAAAAACAAAGGTGATATCATGAGTTGTAACAACTATAGGGGTATCAAATTACTGAGTCATACCATGAATGTTTGGGAGAAGGTGGTAGAAATGAGGGTGAGGAGGACCGAATCTATTTCAGACAACGAGTTGGGGTTCATGCCGAGGAGCTCTACCACAGAACCTATCCACCTTATTAGGAGGTTGGTGGAACAATTCAGGGATAGGAAGAGGATTTTCACATTGTGTTTATTGATATGGAGAAAGTGTCACGCCCCGAACCTAGGGGAGAGACCGCACCCGGTGCCTCACCTATCCTTGCGTACCAACCTGCGACTAAGGGACTCTGAACATATAATGTCATAGTTTGGTCATGGCCACATTGCAAGACAATTTGCAAAGAAAAATATAAAATTGAACGAAATCCAACGCTGACTAAACATCAATATAAAGTTGGGCCGACAAGGCCGTCATAACTACTATAGCTGACAAACCAATAAAATATACATACAAGGCCTACAAGCCCAACATACTGCACTAACTGACAGGATATGTCTACAAGCCTCTACTGATGGATGTACTGTGATCGGAACAAGGCCCCGACCTACCCATAACCTATATACATATATACACAAGATGTACACAAACTCTAGACCCGGCAACTCCGAATGACATGTAGCTTATCGATAAAGCTGAACTCGGGCAACACCTACTGAGGAGGTCTATCCGTCTGTCTGTCTGAACCTGCACGCATGAAATGCAACGTCCCCAGAAAAAGGGACATCAGTACGAAATAACGTACCGAGTATGCAACGCAATAAAATAATTGAAAGCTGAAACCGAACTGATAATATAATAATTGAAAGTAAATGGGAGTCAAGGATGATCTGAAGATATACTTACCTGTTGATGCTAACTCAACTCTCTCAATATAGTAAATAAAATAGATGTCCTCCCCTAAAAGGCTCGGAACGTGTAACTGCTCTGTCATAGTAGGCTCGCTCATAGGCGCTCGGCCATACTAGGCTCTGTATCTTGGCCATGTTGGGCTCACTCATAGGCGCTCGGCCACAGTAGGCTCGGTGTATAACTTACCATCTGATAAGAGGTTTCCCAATAGGGTCCTGCCCACCGATTATAGCTTGGTGGTGGGGAAAATACTGTAATACTATATATATATAGACCCTCCGCTCTCTTGACTGGAAGAAGACAATACTCAATTAAATATGAAGTCCCGATAAGGGAAAATACTACAACTTATGAGATTAGGATAATGTATATAAATTCGGGAGTATGAACTTCTCTTATGCCTCGTTATCAAACACATGTAGTTACGATATCATGAAAAAATGAAGGAAAGGCTTAACCTTAACATACCTGGACTGATTCTCTTGATAATTCCTTTAACACACGTCTTTTGCAACGAAACATGTAACGGCGGATCGAAGTAGGGAAAAATCCGTATGATGTTCTTAAGAAAGATTTTACCTTACTCCCTTAAAATTTCAAATCCCGTTGCTATTACGTAATATAATCTCGTATGAATTTTGTACAAGAGAATCATGTTGCTATGTAGATGAGATACAAGCATTTCTCAAGCAAATCACTTTGCTATGTAGACTAAAGATCATTCTTTCTGATTTTTGAGAAGTCTTCTTAATAGAATCTTTAAACCAAAACAAGATAAGGTGCGCATACTTAAAATATTGCCACCACCTCCTTAAGCATAAGGATTGATGGCAATTTGCTGCCATATTTTCCATACTCCCACGTGGAGGTTGTCCCCTAGTAATTATCCAAGATTCTCACTTAATTAATTATCCAAAATATTTAATTTACAAGTTAATCTCCCACTTAAAAATCCATAATTATCCAATTATTCACATAATTAAGAATTATCTCAAATTACCTAAAATACTAATCACTTTTAACACACTTTATACATCTTATTATCATGGTTATTAATGAGTGGTGATTTTACCACTCATTGTAGCCTCTTTTCTTTAGATTTTGCGTCCTTTAATGATAATATTATGGTGTGTATTGTTAGATTTTCAGGTTAATGATGCCATGAATTGATTTGAATTCAATTGAAGTGAAATTGAGCAAAAATGGTTGAAAGAATGCAAAAGTCTCCAGGGATTCCGCATCTGCGGAATATTGTGCGCAGAAGAGATCTCGCACCTGCGAGGACAGAGTCCGCATTTGCGAAGTTGAGCTGCTTGACCTAGGATCGCATCTGCGAGTCAAGACCCACTTCTACAGTTGTGTATCTGTGCTTTCAAGATTGCATCTGCGGATCCAGTGCTTCCCTTCATTTTCTGCATCTACGATGGGCGATCCGCATCTGCGGAGCCGCTCCTGTGAGGATCTTTCCGCAGGTGCGGTCAACGGTCATCAGTTGTGGGCAGAAATGACAATTCACATAATCTCAATTCCAAACCCACAAATACACGACTTTTACATCTTAGACAGATCTTTGGCAAATTTGCAGTCCTTACACTAGAGAAAACAAGTTTTGGAAGCTAGGGTTCTTGCACACACACTTGGGTATTGAAGATTTGAAGCTTTTTGTTGAGAATTTCTTACTCCTTTATGCTCAGTTCTTCATTTACTTGCTTTGTATTGTATATCTAAGTGTGTAATATTTTTTCCAACACATGAATCTTGTTTATGGGAATATTCATATTTAAAGTGTGGATTAAATACCTTGTTGTGCTTATGTATTGAATGATTTTTATTTATTTATTAAGTGAGTTATTGTTTCTTTAATTATTATTTTTATTTATTGTTACCAAAGGGATTAGCTAACCCTAGGACACGCCCATTAACTTCGAACTAATTTTGGAAAAAATAATTTGGGGTTGGAAAAGATTAATTAACAAGAACTTGAGGCTTTTACCCTCATTTTATAGATTCTACCTAGGGATAGGATTGAACTACTTGTAGCCATATTCGGGTGTGCTTAATCTCTAAATTGTCTTAGGGATAATTCAACTAGGAAGTCTTGTTAATCTTCGGAAGAAGCTAATTTAGAATTGTTATCCGTGGCTAATTAACATAAACTCGCTCATATTTATAAAATCGTGAAATACATTGGATCATTACTTGAGTGTAATTCCCGATGCATCCATACTTGAAGCCATTGATCATTTTACTTGCTTTCTAGGTTAGTTTAGATTTTCGCGGTATAAAAATTTTCACAACCAAATTCTGAGATTTTGGCATTGCATAACAAGTGATAATTCTCTTACATTCCTAATCGCCTACATATTATTCTCTGTGGGATTCGACCCCGACTCATAGTTAGGTAATTTATATTGCATACGACCGTGTCCATTTACTTTTTATTAGTGGATTTGGACGTCATAAAAATTGGCGCCATTGCCGGGGATCGAACCCACGACCGGTGTAAATGAAAATTTGGTTGAGATTGACTCTAGGCCTGGGGAAATAGAGGATGTCAAAATCCGGTAAGAATTGAAATTTGGAGGGTTAATGTCACATTCCAAGAAGTTTTCAACATTGGACTTTTGTGGTGATATGAGAATTGAACTACACAAGTCAATCAGGGATTGCGAGGAGGAAAGGCAAAATCTATACAGTTTACAATTTGAAAGAGCAAGAAGGAAAAATGACATTCCTCACATGAAAACAAAGAAGTGAAAAATGAAGAAATTAAAGTTTGGCTTGATCATCAACTTACCACCCCCCCCCCCACCGCTCGTGGTCAAAGCTTGATTCCAAGCTAGGTGCCCGGTTCATATCGTCCAAGTGGCGAGAAAAGTGATAAAGTTGATCCACGTCGTACCACAACATTAAATGCGGAACTTGGTAGGAGGAAACCCATCGTTTTCAAAAAATTTAGCATTTTAAAAAAAAAATTAGAATAGCTTAGTGTGTTACTTTTGACTAATCTGCCAAGTTTTATATTTTTGGAGTTGAATTAAGAAGATTGGGGTGTTGGAACAACCCAAAGCAGTAGTTGCCTAGAATTGACTATTGAACCCAGGTGTTCTCACACCTCTGGTCAGGACACGTGCAGATGCGCTTTCGCGGCAGCGAATACCCAAGCGCAGATGCGCAAACTTCCGCAGGAGCGGTCTTCTTCTCGCAGAAGCGATTAGTTACCCGCAGGTGCGAAAGTCGGGGAAGTTTAATTAACTAAATCCCTAATTTCATCAGGTATTTTCTGGATTTATTTTCCCAAAACCTAAACTCCCCCATCCCTAACTTACTCCAAATTCTCCATTGCTCGTGATATCTATTGCGCTCACACAAGACACAGGTATCTCTCATGTCTCTCATCTACTTCTCTTTTCTTCTTCTTCTTTTTCTCATGACTCTCATGGTTGTTCCCCTTTATTCCCCAGTTCCCTCTGATCTTTAACTGGTGATACCCGGACCGCAAATCAATCTTTGATAAGAACTTAGCACCTTGCAACTGGTCGAACAAATCATCTATCCGAGGCAATGGGTATTTATTTTTTATGGTGACCTTGTTGAGCTGCCGATAATCAATACACATCTGAAGCGATCCATCTTTCTTTCTGACAAAAAGAACTGGTGCGCCCCAAGGTGACACACTTGGACGAATGAAACCCTTTTCTAATAGATCTTTCAGTTGTTCTTTTAACTCTCTCAATTCTATTGGCGCCATTCGGTAGGGTGGAATAGATATTGGCTGCGTATCTGGAAATACATCAATACCGAAATCGATCTCTCTAACTGGTGGAATCCCAGGAAGCTCGTCCGGAAATACTTCAAGAAATTCATTCACAACAGGCACATATTCGGGAGCAGGCACCTCTGAAGTGGTGTTCGCAACCCGAACCAAATGGTAGATGCACCCTTTTCTGATTATATTTGAGGCCTTAAGGTAGAAAATAAATCTACCTCTTGGCACAACATTATTCCCCTCCCACTCAATAACTGGTTCATTAGGAAACTCGAGCCTCATAATTCTGGTTTGGCAGTCAAGTTTAAGAAAGCACGAATAGAGCCAATCCATCCCCATGATTACATCAAAATCTACCATTTCTAACTCAATAAGATCGGCCGTGGTATTCCAACCACGCACCGTGACAACACAATTCCTATAGACTCGCACGGCCGTAATAGAATCACCAATCGGAGTCGACACAGAGAACGGCTCGTGAAGTTGTTCGGTATCTATCCCAAAACTTGAAACAATAAATGGAGTAACATATGACAAAGAAGACCCGGGATCAATAAGAGCATAAACATCATGTGACTGAACAGTCAGAATACCTGTGACAACATCTGGAGAAGCCTCCGCACTCTGGCGACCACTCAAAGCATAGAACCGACTAGGTCCGCCTTGACCCCGTGCTCTACCCCTAGCTGCACTACGCCCTGCTGAAGCTGGAGGGCTGCGAGCTAGAGGGTGTGTTGAAGATGTAGCGGCTGAAGAACTAGATGGCTGAGTAGTGCCCCTACCCGTGCCCTGACTGGGTGCATGATAGTCTCGCTGAACATGGCCTCTCACTCCCCACCTATAGCATACTGGTATGTCCAAGTAACAGGGCTCAGAATGAAACCTCCCGCACTTAGGTCATGGGGCCCTCCGTTGCTGTTGGAACCTCCCACCTGAATGACCCGACTGATGGAACCTCCTGTTGTCTGAACCTGGTCTAACGCAACCTCCTCACTGATAACTGTGCCCTGATGGCGGCGCACTGGCGGAGGACTGAGCATAGGACCGATATGGCCCTGATAACTATCTCCCAAGGACTGATCTCCCTCCTCCAACTGAACTCCCAGGGTTTCTCGCTGACCGGGCCCTACTACTACTCTCCCTCTCCATTCTTATCTTTAATTTCTGAGCCTCCGTAGCCTGGGCAAATCCCAGAATCTTCCCGTAGTTCATATCTGAATGCAGAGCAGCTGTAGCAACTTCATTAATAACCAAGGGACCAAGGTCCTGAACAAACCGACAAACTCTAGACTCCATAGTAGACACCATGTGAACAGCATATTTGGACAAGCGCACGAACTCCATATGATGCTCCCACATACTCATGTTGCCCTGCTTAAGGGCCTCAAACTCTGTAGCACGGGCTGCCATAATCTCGGCAGGCAAGACATGACCCATTGGCATCAACAAACTCATCCCACCTCATCGGAGGGATCCCCTCTCCACGGGAACTCTCCCACACCTTGAACCACGAATATGCCGCTCCCTTCAGACGATAGGAAGCCAACTCAACCCCCTCTGTCTCAGTAGACCTCATAACTCGGAGGGTCTTGCACATCTCATCAGTGAACCCCTGAGGATCAGCCTCTAGGTCGGTGCCTGTGAACTCTGGAGGGGCTAACCACAGAAAGTGGTTGACTTTGGAACCTGAAGAATCCCCTGGCTCGCTGGAGGACGTAGGGGCAACATTTGATCTTTGGATATGAGAGGCCACTAACTGGGTCAACATCCGGATGGCTCCCCTGACGTCCCTATCAGAAATACTGGGACCGGAACCTGGAGTTGGGGGTGGGTCAAGAATATCAGCGGGAGGGATTTCAGCACCCTCTGCTGGAGTAGGAATAGGAATAGTCTGGCATGGAGTGGAGGATTACAGCACCCCAAATACATATATACAGCCCACATAATGTCTACGGAGCCTCTAAAGATACGGAGAAGAGTATATAAATTTGCCGGCAATAAGGCCCCGGCTATACCTTAACAGAACAGAATATGCAAAGGAAGATGGCATAGACTACGCACGACCCCGAAAGGAAGTGGGGCTCACCAAAACTGCTGAGGAGATGAAAGGAAGGCACCACTATCGGCGGAACGATCTACCTATTATAGAACCACCTACATCCATATAAAAGATGTAGAGCCCCCAGTAAAAGGGACGTTAGTACCATGGAATAGTACTAGTATGTAAGAACAAGCTTTACTCTAAGTAAAATCAAACAATACACAGATACGAGACAGTCAAAGAAATAAAACGAATATTGCACAGAGATACAGAAAACACAAATGAGAGTTCCACAGTTTCTTATTTAAATTGTTCTCCTATTGCGGCGCACAACCCGATCCCACCTTGTAACCATATTCCACACTTATTTCTTCTGTTGCGGCGTGCAACCCGATCCCACCTTACAATCAGATTATACCCTTATTACTTCTGTTGCGGCGTGCAACCCGATCCCACCAGAGTATTTCTCTTGTTGCGGCGTGCAACCCAATCCCACCGGAGTATTTCTCCTGTTGCAGCGTGCAACCCGATCCCACCAGAGTATTTCTCCTGTTGCGGTGGGAAACCGGATCCCACCGGAGTATTTCTCCTATTGCAGCGTGCAACCCGATCCCACCAGAGTATTTCTCCTGTTTCGGCGTGCAACCCGATCCCACCTTACAATCACATTTGATAGAAACATCAACCAATCAATTCAATCACAAGAATTTTCATCATCAAGAATATACATTCGTAACAACCAAATAACCATGTGAATTCAAGGACATAGTAATCTTTACCAAACAGTGAGTCATATATAGCATACCATCAACATATAGTTCAATTAGATAAATCCACATTTCCTTTCCATTACTTGCTACATATCGTTCAGCACTTAGATACATTCAACAATTTGGTTATCATTTCTTTTGTTTTGCAGCACATCCTCTCATACTGATGTATTCAATATTTAACGAGCTTTGCACATGATAGAATAAGCACAAAGAATCACCTTTTCACAATCTCATATAGCATGGTGGCATGGTAATCAACTAGGACAATCAGAGAACAGAATCTTACGCCTCAACACATTAGAACAATCGATTCACATATGCATAAGCCAGAAACTCATAC
The DNA here is from genome assembly GCA_005239505.1 of Nicotiana paniculata. Classification (NCBI taxonomy): domain Eukaryota; kingdom Viridiplantae; phylum Streptophyta; class Magnoliopsida; order Solanales; family Solanaceae; genus Nicotiana; species Nicotiana paniculata. Next base: position 35,781 of record ML321426.1, read on the forward strand.
CAAATTCTCGGACACCAACAAGGTGACTCTACAAAGACTAAAGTTAGTCATACATACCTCGAGTTGGAATTCCCCTTTAGTTTCCATTCTCAACCCACCGGACCTTCTATCGCCTCCAATCTAATTTACGAGATGACATGTTTAGACTTAGTAGTAGAAATCATGAACTCTTTTGGGCATTTTATCAAACACTATGTGATCCTTTAGATTAACTAGCCCCTTTTTAGTGAATGATTTCCCTAGCTTACTTCCCTTTGCTAGATTATAGAAGATTATTCACATGCATGCAAGGTCTTATCTTTTCTCTTCAAGAACCAACCTATGTGTGTTCTATTGTAACTAAAATTTGAGAATTTGGGGAAATGGGGTGAAGACTTACCTCTTATGGTGAAGAAGATGACGACTACTCGATTAATTCCAGGCCTGAGTAGAGCTGGAGGACCAACTTGCGGAAGATGAGGACTTCTCTCACTAGAACCCACTCTCACTTATCTCTATTTTGATCAGATAGTCTTTAAAAATGAAGGGGAGGGTGTTTTATTAGACTGGGGGTCGGGTTTTAAAATTAGAAATTAGAAGCCCCGAAGCAGGTATGCGGCCGAGAATGCGATCGCACTCCTGTTATGCGGTCCGCATACCTGTCGCATAAGTGGCCTTCAGCTGGGCCAAAAAGAGAAGCAAACTTCCCAGGTATGCGACCACTATGCGGTCCGCATACCTGTTATGCGATCGCATAGTGCGTCGCATAACTCCCTCCACAAAAATCAAGGTGCAAGAATGCGACAACTATGCGGCCCGCATTCGTGAAATGCGATCGCATTCTAGGCGCATAGGTTCCTCAAAATGGACAGCAAATTGTCCAAGTAAGTGACCACTATGCGGTTCGTATACCTGATCTGCGATCGCATAGTAGACCGCAGACCCGCGCAATTCTGGAAATATTTTTCTTTTAAGTCCCGGGGTACTTTTTACTCCACAAGGGTCCATTTTAAGAATTTCTATAGTTATAACCACATGGGGACCCATTCGGGCATTGTTTTTAGACTTGAAATTTTACGGGTCTTTACAGTATCACCTTGTGGGAATGTCTCAGATGTATCATACACTAGAGCCCTGATCATTGCATGCCTTCTTGATGGCATTCCCGTGAATGCCGGCNAAACTATGAGGCCCGCATTCGTGAAATACGATCGCATTCTAGGCTGCATAGCTGTCCTCAAAATGGACAACAAACTATCAAAGTAAGCGACAACTATGCGATTTGCATATCTGATCTGCGATCGCATAGTGGACCGCAGACCTGCGCAAATCTGGAAAATTATATCTTCTAAGTCCTGGAGTACTTTTTACTCAAAAAGGGTCCGTTTTAAGAATTTCTACAATTATAACAACACGAGGACCTATTTGAGAATTATTTTTAGACATGAAATTTTACGGGTCTTTACAGTTAGTGGTGAGACTCCCGCTATTGATTCGGTTCCTGTGGTCCGTGATTTTCCGGATGTGTTTCCTGCAGACCTGCCAAGCATTCCACCTGATAGGGACATTGATTTTGGTATTGACCTGGTGTCAGGCACTGAGCCTATTTCTATTCCACCTTATCGTATGGCACTAGTGGAGTTGAAGGAGTTAAAGGAGCAGTTTCAGGAATTCCTAGATAAGGGTTTTATTTGGCCTAGTGTGTCACCTTGGGGTGCACCGGTGTTGTTTGTGAAGAAGAAGGATGGCTCTATGCATATGTGTATTGATTATCGGCAACTGAACAAGGTTACGATGAAGAACCGGTATCCCTTGCCTCTTATTGATGATTTGTTTGATCAGTTGCAGGGTGCCAGGGTAGTTTCCAAGATTGACTTGCGTTCTGGCTATCATCAGTTGAAGATTTCAGGGGCCCGACATTTCGAAGACTGCCTTCAGGACTAGATATGGTCATTATGAGTTTCTGGTTATGTCATTCGGACTGAACAATGCCCCAGCGGCCATTATGCACCTGATCCATAGTGTGTTCCGGCCTTATCATGACTCCTTCGTAATCGTATTTATTGACGATATCTTGGTATATTCCTGATATCGGGAGGATCATGAGCATCATTTGAGGACTGTGCTTCAGACTCTGAGGGAGAAGAGGTTGTATGCAAAATTTTTGAAGTGTGAATTCTGGCTTGATTCAGTAGATTTCCTGGGGCACATGGTGTTCTGTGAGGGTATTCAGGTTAATCCGAAGAAGATAAAGGTGATGCCGAGCTGGCCTAGACCGTTATCAACTACCAAGATTCGCAGTTTCCTTGGTTTGACAGGGTACTATTTCCGTTTTGTAGAGGGGTTCTAATCTGTTGTAGCACCTATTACTAGACTAACCCAGATGGGTGCTCCGTTCAGGTGGACGGAGGAGTGTGAGGAGAGCTTTCAGAAGCTCAAGTCAGCTTTGACTACAGCTCCGGTGTTGGTTTTGCCTACGGGTTCGTATTCCTATACAGTTTACTGTGATGCCTCGAGAGTTGGCGTTAGAGTGATTTTGGTGCAGGAAGGTAGGGAGATTGCCTATGCATCCAGAGTTGAAGGTGCACGAGAAGAATTATATAGTGCATGATCTTGAGCTAGCAGCCATTGTCCACACCTTGAAGATTTGGCGCCATTATTTGTATGGAGTACATATTGAGATTTTCACTGATCACCGTAGTTTGCAGCATCTGCTTAAGTAGAAGGATCTGAATTTGCGTCAGAGGAGATGGTTGGAGCTTCTCAAGGATTATGACCTCACTATTCTATATCATCTGGGGAAGGCCAATGTAGTGGCCGACGCCCTGAGTCGCAGAGCAGAGAGTTTGGGGAGTCTAGCCTACCTACCAGCAACAGAGCGACCTTTATCTCTTGATGTTCAGGCTTTAGCGGGTCAGTTGGTGAGATTGGATCTATTAGAGCCCCCGCGGGTATTGGATTGTGTAGCCTCCAGGACTTCTCTTTATGATCAGATTAGAGCACGCCAGTATGATGATCCACACTTGCTCGTTCTTCAGGACAGGGTCCGGCGGGGTGATGCCAGGGATGTGGTTATTGGTGATGATGGGGTCATGAGGATGCAGGGCCGGATTTGCGTGCCCAATATGGATGGGCTCTGAGAGTTGATCCTAGTAGAGGCCCATAGTTCGTGGTATTCCATCCATCCGGGTGCCACGAAGATGTATCAGGATCTGAGACAACATTATTTGTGGAGGCGAATAAAGAGGGATATTGTTGAGTTTGTGGCTCGGTGTATCAACTGTCAGCAGGTCAAGTATGAGCACCAGAGACCAAGTGGATTACTTTAGAGATTAGATATTCCGGAGTGGAAGTGGGAGCAGATCACCATGGACTTTGTAGTTGGGCTTCCACGGACTTCGAGGAGGTTTGATGCTATATGGGTTATTGTGGATCGGCTGACCAAGTCCGTGCACTTCATTCCTGTTGGTACTACTTATTCTTCGGAGCGGTTAGCCGAGATTTATATTAGGGAGATTGTTCGATTGCATGAGGTTCCAGTTTCTATCATTTCCGACAGAGGTAATCAGTTCATATCTCAGTTTTGGAGGGCCGTGTAGAGAGAATTAGGTACTCAGGTTGTGTTGAGCATATCGTTTCATCCTCATACCGACGGGCAGTCAGAGCATACTATTCAGATTCTAGAGGACATGTTATGTATGTGGGTCATTGATTTCGGAGGTTGATGGGACCAGTTTCATCCGCTAGCGGACTTTGCATATAATAATAGTTATCAATCGAGTATCCAGATGGCTCCGTATGAGGATTTATATGGTAGGAGGTGTAGATCTCCGGTCGGTTGGTTTGAGTCGGGCGAGGCTAGGCTATTAGGCACAGACTTGGTTCAGGATGCGTTGGGTAAGCTGAAGTTGATTCAGGAGCAGCTTCGCACGGCGCAGTCCAAACAGAAGAGTTATGCGGACCAGAAGGTCCGAAATGTGTCTTTCATGATTGGGGAGAAGGTGCTGCTGAAGGTGCCACCCATGAAGGGTGTTATGAGGTTCGGGAAGAGGGGAAAGCTGAGTCCTCGGTTCATTGGGCCATTTGAGGTTCTGCAAAGGATGGGAGAGGTGGCTTACAGACTTGACTTTCTACCCAGCTTATCGAGTATTCATCCGGTGTTCCATTTTTTGATGCTCCGGAAGTATGTTGGTGACCCGTCTCATGTTTTGGAATTCAGCACGGTTCAGCTCGAGGGCGACATGTCATATGAGGTAGAGCCAGTGGCTATTTTGGGTCGTCAGTTCAGGAAGCTGAGCTCTAAGGATATAGCTTCAGTGAAGGTTCAGTGGAGAGGACATCCGGTGGAGGATGCCACCTGGGCGACCGAGCAGGAGATGCGGAGCAGATATCCTCACTTATTTGAGACTCCAGGTACCCGTTCGAGGATGAACGTTTGTTTCATGAGATTAGCCCCGTTTCCCCTGTTTCAGCATTGTTATGTGATAGTTCACCTAATTATGATGTGTGGGTCGGTTGGTTCAGGTTCGGAGTGGTCGTGGTGAGAACTGAGACACTTAGTCTCTTAAATTAGCTTAATAGATGGAAAAGTCAATTGGGAGTTGACTTATTGGTAAACGACCTCGTAATGTAGATTTTATGGCTCAGATAGCTTCGTTAGATGATTTAAGACTTAGGAGTGTGTTCGGAATGTGGTTTTGATGTCTTGTGTAGAATTAGGCTTGAATTAGCGAAATTGAGTTTTTGGCAATTTTCGATCGGCAGTGAAAAATTAGCTATCAGGGTCAGAATGGAATTCCAGAAGTTAGATCAGGTTCGTAGTGTCATTTTGGATGTGTGTGCGAAATTTCAGTTCAATCGGACGCGTTTTGGATAGTTTCGGCATCTTTGGCGAAATTTAGAAATCTCAAAGTTAATAGGCTTGAATCCGATGTGATTCTGGTGTTTGGGCATTGTTTTACCATCAGAATTGTATTAGGAACTTTTACCATTCTTATCAATTCATTTATCATAAATTCTTATTAGACACATCATTTCTTATCAATTCTTACGTTAGGAACTTTTACAATTGTATTAGACACACCATTTCTTATCAATTCTTACATTAGGAAGTTTATCAAAAAAAAAAAAAAAAGCAGAACGTTGCCATCTTACCAAAACTTTCAAATTTCTTATTTTCAATACTTCATTAACAACGAGGACTTTTTTAGAAGCCTAACAACGTAAACCTCTTGTGGTTCTAAAGGAGTTCGGTACGATCTTCTCCAAGAATATTATACGGAGTTTTCCCTACTCCAGGTATGTTAAGCCTATCCCTTCTTTCTTTTGGCATGGTCCAAATTATACGAAAGAAACGAGCAAACTCATGGTTTCCATAAATTACCCTGTTCATAGAAATACTAGGGGTGTCTAAATTCTTGATTCCCCATGTGAATTATTATTATTTTCTGTTCATGGGTCTCGAAAAATACGTATGTTGGTAAAGTTTATTTCATGATATTAATTAGAGGCAAACTGGCCTTATGACGTACCGAGAGATTTTACTGACGTAATTCATATGCATTTCATGCATTTACATATGCACATTGACCCATGACCAGATGGCGTTATATATGCGTATATATATAAATATATGTATATGGGATATGGGAAAAGGTTACGGCGTTATATACGCACCACCACCTGATCAGCTGGTATATGATGATGATGATGCCCACAGTGGCTGAAATATGATTCAAACGGCGTTATATACGCGTATATATATATATGTATATTCAAACGGCGTTATATACACCTATATATGTATGTATATATATATATATATATATAT
>MDKI01034120.1:0-22500 GCA_005239505.1 Nicotiana paniculata
CATTCACTCAAAGTTCCTGAGATTAGAGCAAAAATCACGTGACGTTAGACTCAATGAAATAACAATTAAAGCAAGTAAATAAAAAGCAGTCTATATTCAAGTCCCCGGCAACGACGCCAAAAACTTGTTGGTCCAATCGCACACGCAAGTATACGTGGTCGTAACAAGTAATATAATGTTAAATCGAATGTCGAACCCACAGGGACTTGCATAAACTCTTATTGAATCACTCTAATTGATATTTAATCGAGCCAAAACAAAATCCAGGAATATAACTAATTTATTCTACGATTATATGAACTAATTATCAAGTAACAAGAATATTGTTGTGTATTGAATAGAGACAAATATTCCAGGGTTGTGATCAATTCACCAATCGTATTGCATTCTAATTAACTCTCCCTTTCATATAATTCAATCATGGTTGCTAATTAATCCATAATTTCTCTCGTAGCCTTCTCCCGAAGTAGTACTCGCCTATTCTCAATAGATTAACGCCTATATTCCTATGAAATTAATCTATTAGAACGCTCTAAAATTACGATGTTTAATTAAGCAGGGTGACTAGGTATATTCCTATCCTAACCACAAATTCGCTCCCCTGAAGGGTTAAGATCGCGCTCTCTTCAATTCGTCTCTAATCTATATACGGCTTTCCCAAGCATAACATAGATAGTACATAGAACCTAATTGCTGGCCAAACAATTAAGCAATTAAACGCAGAATTGAAGAAACAACCATATATTTAGCGAATTATAATCAAGGTTAAGTTAATACCGAATAACAATATTCATGGCTAAACCACAACCCTAGAACAATGGGTGTTTTGCAACTCATACTAGAATTAAACAATTTCATAAGTCTTGCATAAATGGAAAATACTAGAATAAGATGAAGAAAACTGATAATCCTTTGCTTCCTCAATGATCTTGTGTGTATATTCTCTCCAAAAATGGCATCCTCCCCTGAAAGTTGAGTTTTTGGGTCTATTTATATGTTTGGGATAAACCCTAAACGTGTAGGAGACTTCTATTCCAACCGGGAAATACTCAAAACCTTCAAAACTCGGAATTTACCGGACCAGGGACCCCAGGAGTTAAGCCCCAAACGCCCAGCTAAAGCCTGGGTAGGCCAGGCGTTTGGGCTCTAACGCCCCACTAACGCCTGGGTATGGCTGGCGTTTGCGCTAAAGCGTCCGGCTAACGCCGGGTTATGCCAAGCTTTTGGGCTAAAACGCCCAGCTATGGCCCGGGTCACTCCTTTTCGCCTCTTGAGCGTATCTTTGACATTTATACACCCTTTTAGCTCGTCTTCCATCTCCAATTCACCTACACATGAAATAGACTCCATTATGCACATATAACGTGTATTTTTATCACAAAAGCACATAAAATTCAAGATATATGATGCTTAAAACTATGGATTCTAGCCGCGCATCAATATATGACTCTGAAGTCATGGGGTTATGTGGAAATATTAAGTATACGTGGTTAGCCACCACATAAGGTGGGGTCCACATCAATTCTAACAAAAGTAATCTCTAAATTAAAAGAGATACATATGTAACGTAAGATTTTCATAAGTATCTTCAACAAAGATTAGCAATTCAACAATATTCTCATGGTATCTTCAACGATATTAGAAATTCAGCAAGATTTCATAACATCTTAAGCACCGTGAGATTTTGCAATTTTAAAGGAGTACAGTGCAATCTTTCTCAAGCATACGGATTTTTCCATATTTCGATCCGCTGATACGTGTTGTCGCAATCAACAGGTGTTAAAGGGATTGTCAAGAAAATCGGTTCAGGTATTTTAATTTTGTCCTTTCTTTCTTTTGGCAGGATCCATACGACGGGAACGAAACGAGCAAATGCACAACTTCTATAAATGACTTTATTCATAGAAGTATTAGAGGTTCTTATGTTCTTGAATTCCAATGTGTCTTATTATTACATCTTTGGTTCATGGGTCTCAGAAAAATACGTAAGTTAAAAAAGGTTTACTTCATGATATTACTCAAAGGCATAATGGTCTTATGACATTCTGAGAGATTTTATTGACATACTTCTCATGCATTGCATTCATTTATACATGTACCCATGACCGGACAGTGTTATACGCGTATATATGTATATGGGATATGGGAAAATATTACGGCGTTATATACGCACCACCACCTGATCAGCTGGTATACGTTGATGATTTGCCCACAGTGGCCGAGATGATATGATGGGATGCCCTCAGAGGCTTGATGATGTTATGATCGCATATACCCATGCATGGTATGACATTTATACGCATATTAAATGATTCATCGAGTTATTCAGATATACATATTGAGCCTTTTACTACACGTTTCCCTCATGTCTATGTTTACTGATTTTCATTCCTTACATACTGAGTACATTATTTGTACTGACGTCCCTTCTTCCTGGGGACGCTGCATTTCATGCCCACAGGTCCCGATAGACAGGTTGAGAGTCCTCCAAGTAGGCTATCAGCTCAGCGGAAGATGTTGATGCGCTCCATTTGCTCCGGAGTTGCTTATTTGGTTAGTATGATTTAGACATGTATTGATTGGTATGTCGGGGCCCTGTCCCGGCCTTATGACTTTTATGTACTCCTAGAGTCTTGTAGAAATATGTCATGTATATGAAAGATTGTATGGCCTTGTCGACCTATGTTCAGTGTAGAGATTATTTTGGCCTTATAGGCCTGTACGTCATATGTATAAGTCAGTATATCAGGTTGGGTCATTTCATGGCGAGTGTTCTCTCATGTTTTATTCTTGTTACCTCATACGACCGTTCTGGCCCATTTACCCATGTTGATGCAATGAGAAAGATACGTTACGTTGGTACTCGGTTGAGTAAGGGCACCGGGTGCCTGTTGCGGCCCATCGGTTTGGGTCGTGACACAAAATTTATGCCATGATCCTCGACCAGTTACAGATATCTCGCTCTTCCGTTATTAAGTCATCTCCGATATTACTCGGTGTCTGTCTCTCTTGACTTTGATAGTTACGAACCTCGATCTCTAAAGGGACTTCGATCTCGAATTTGATCCCTCGACTTTGTGATTTAGTCGAAGCCGACCTTCGATGCAACACTCCAGTCTCGATCAGATAGTGAAATCGGATGGCCCCGATTTCAATCATATATAGATAGTCTCCTTGTTTCTTGGAGTGTACTGACAAGAAACGAATTGAGCATTTGATTCTTTTCGGCCTCGATATATCATGATGTCATCCCTATGACATAAGTGGTAGAAATGACCGAAACGTCCCGTCGGTACAGTTCTCCAAACCGTTAATGAGTGTTAGTTGGCAGTCGGCCACTAGTACTGTTGAACCGTCACCGTAAATCTATAAATAGGCCTTCTCCTTATTGAATCAAACTTTACCTTCATCTAATTTTCTAAGCTTTTACCTCTCTCAAATTCTTCTCTTCCATTAATCTTCAAGTTTCACTGCCAGTCTTCAAACACCAAATCTTACTATCTTCTTCTTTTCTCAACTCATAAAAATAGCGAAAACATCTAAAACAGTCCCTCAAAAGAGAAAGCTTCTTCTTCTTCACGGCCGGCCAGCAACAAAATGCCGGTGGATCTGCTCCTTGAGGAGTGTGTTCCCGGCCCGTGCATCCTTAAATCTGATTTTAAGATCGAGAAAGCTCCCTCAGTCCCTGGTCGGTGTGAGCTGTGTCGAGATACATTTTCTTGATAACTGTGGGATATCTCGAGCGGATCAAAATAGATTGCAACTGGGGGGACAAAGTGGTAAAGATCCCATCCCCTGAATAAAGCATCACTACCCACGTGGAAGGGCATCTAAGTTATTACACTTACCCTTTCACGTTGGGCCCTCTCGACCATGTCATCATTGACGTTTGCCTTCAATACCAGGTGAACTTAGGCCAAATACACCCTTCCTTTTGGCGCATAGTCATCATGCTCCGATTCTTCACGAGCAAAGCCGAGGGGATGGAATTCACCCTCGATCACCTTATCAGACTGTACATCCCTCGTATCTTTCGATGGTTGATCAAAATGCAACGTCGAGCAACCAAGGTATTGTTCTCGAGCGTCGACGAGGACAAAGATCGAGGCCGGATGGGTAGGTTTGTACGAGTGAGGACCTCCGATCTCATCCCGACTGAAAAGATGCCATTTCCTGAGAAATGGAACCCGAAGCGTAAGTATTACTTAACTTGTTAATTTCCATGCTTTATTTCATTCCTCAAATTTATTAATGCCTTCTTTCGTTATACAACGGTTGTTTGCATGCCTCAAGCGATCCCCGACCTTGAGATCTGGGTCCAAAAAATGGCCTCGACTTCTACTTACGCTAAGTGTTGTTGGCGCGATTTGGCAAAAGGCCGACGGGAGGCAAAGAACCATGGTAAGCTTCCTCTTTTACATATCCAATGAATTTGTAATATCTCCTTATACTTATTTAATTTCTTTATGTGCAAGCCTGAGCAAGGATGCGGCCCTGAGGCCTCTGTATGGCGAGGAGGAGGCTTCGGTTCCGGTACCGAAGCCGACAAAGGATAACAAGAGGAAAAGGGCCTCAACCTCTGAGGACCCCAAACCTAAGAAGAAGAAGAGCTCGATTAGCAAACCGAGGATAAATGTTTCTGCCCTCCCTGCCCATGTATTTCGGGAACTAAGGGAGGAGGAAGAAGAAGACGAAGATGGTAACCGGTGCTTGTGACCCGAGTGAGGAAAACCGTCGACGCCTCCAAGGCTGCTGAATCAGTGGCGGTTGGTTAGGCCCCACCTCATGCTGATGAGACCTTGGAGAAAGATTCATGAAAAAGTCCCCGAATTGTCCGAGAACAAGGCTTCTTATCATCAAACGGCGAGTATATTTGAGGGGGCTGGTCCCGACCCCGCGAGTTGAAAAGAGCGCCCCGAGTGACTCACTTGGGGCAATGGAAGCAGGTCACTCGCCATCCCTTCATGCCTATTCCAAAGAGGCTATACAAGATGCTCAAGTTTTGAGGACTCCCGAAGTAGTCGGAGTCCCCGGTGAGGAGGATCCTTTTCGGGATTGCTTTACTAGGGTCGAGGATGCCTCCGATCTCAATGACACATCCAACCTCTTAGAAGTGGCCCAACGTCTCCTAAACCGAGTAAGTTTAAGTTCTTTTGTTGATGTAGCATTCCTTTGTTTTTTGTCTAAGTTCTTTCCCTTTATATACAAGTTTCTCTAAGTCTCGGGCTGAATTGAGCCAGTGTGAGACCGATCTCCAAAGGATTTCTGAAGAGAGGAATGCCCTTAAGCTTCACTATGGGCAGAAAGGCGAGGATATTAAGGACCTCCGAGCTGAATTGGCTAAAGCTCATCAGTAGCAAACCAAGTTGATCGAGCAGGTAATGATACTTTTGAAAAATCATGGACTTGATTCGGCAACAGAGGCAAACATTTCAATATCGCAGCTGCAGCAAAAGATCGAGAGGATTGAGCTATTTCGAGAGGAGGTAGACCAAGTGAAGCCAGAGTCCTACGGGTGGAAGAAAGGCATGGACTGCCTTGCTGCTGAGAAAGAGAGTGCCTTGGCCCAGTTGTCGTCAGACGAAGCCCAACATCGAAGTATGAAGGAAAAGTGTTCAGCTCAGGCAAAGAAGATAGAAGAGCTCGAGGCATAGTTGGCTTCTAAACTTGCAAAGGCCCAAGCTAAGGGCGAAAAAGCAAAGGTCGAGGCTGATAAGACGATGGCCATCTACCTGGCCGATGCTGAGGCCGCTTTAAGCCCAAGTGAGGTAGGTTGCCGATACTGCTCAAACGCTAGCACATTGGATTGCCGAGCTTGAAAAATGCCAATCTCGGAGGATACCCTCGAGGAGTTCCACGCTCGAGGATTCGACCTTACTGACGAGATAGCAAAGGAAAAAGAGCATGAAGACGATTCTAGACTATTGGCTTCTTCTGATGACGACGATGATGATGATGACGGTAGCAAAAGTGGGTCCAAGAATGATGAGGGGCCCGAGGAAGAAGTTGCCCTCGAGGAAGGAGATGCCCCCGAGAATAGCTACGGTCTTTATTTTTTCTTTCTTTTTGTGTACGACCCTGGTTGGTGCATTATAAATACTTTTGTTCATATATAAAATATTTTCTTTTTGAATTTTGTCTCAATTTTTTGACTGGTGAAAATTTTGATTCTCTTTGGGCTTTGTAAAAATTTTGATATACTTCATGCCTTGTGAAAAATATGTTTGTGACTTTGAATCTTAGGCAACTTGGCCGAAGTCAAACTAATATAGCCTTTATAGTCGTGTCAACACTTGCTCGAAATCGAAGTAGGAAGACCCTCAGGTTTTAGTTGAGTGAGGATGAATTCTCGAACTCAAAAAACATGATGGCCCTTAGGCTCTCGAATCGGGCCGAAACGGCCTCATAAGAGTGGCTTTTTTTCCTTTTTGGCTTAAAAATTTAATAGTGTAAAAAACTTTTTGTGCCTTAGCACAATATTTTTTAGTACTAAATTGTTCGAAGGTTCAAACAGTTCGATACCCCTTAAGGTTTTCGAGGGCTGACATTATCGAGGCCCTTTGGTTATTTTGCCGAGGGTAACCTTTTCAACCGGTTTATAAAAGAATTTGAAGTCCTATTTTTATTGCGGAATTCAGACGTCTCCGAACCGCGTTAGTTTGGTTGTAGCCTTGGAATCTCCCTTTTGGGCTTATTCTCCCAACTACACTTTGAACTTGTTCAAAATGTTAATCCTCGAGTAGGATGGACTTGGCTAATAAAGTCGAGGGTTGCCTTTTTAAGGTATTACGGTCTCGAAGCTTGGTAATTCGAAATATCAATTTTTGGACTGTAGTCCCTGAGTACTAGATCGATTATTCGAGCTTTAGTTGTTATCGTCCCTTGAGCCAGTTTTCGCAATAAATCATAAATATGAAATTTGTACAGTAGAAATTTCGCCAAGGCATGGGACATCTGGTAAGGAAAAAATACTTCTTTCAATAGTTAATACATGCATACATGTTTTGCCACTAGGGTTCGAGCAATCTACATGGACACGGTTCATTCGACCGTTTGGTCCTTCACAAAATTTTCCTATCGAGACCCTGTTGACATGAAGTATTTTCCTTGAAAAATATAACATTCGAGGGTGATGCCCCCCAGTATTCAAGGTTGACTTTAAAGAAGCATCAGATACTGTTGAATTGCTCTTAGTTAGCACGAACAATGGTTGCCTCGTTAAAAACCTTGCCGGACAAATCCATTTGCGACAAAAATCAGTCGAAGGGAAAAAGAGTGCAACGCGTGCTTTTAGACCTAAGGACTTCGTGTTTGGAGAGAACTTCGATGCCTTCGATCGAAAACCTACAACAAGTTAGTATAAAATGCAAATGAGAAAGGAAAGGTCAAACCTTAGCAATAGTATCGTTTGAGGAGTGATATGTTCCAATTATTTGGTAGCAGTTTGCCGTTTATCGTGCCAAGTTTGTAAGATCATTTTCTGATGATATCAAGGACCTGATACGGTCCTTCCAATTTGGTCCGATTTTTCCTTCATTTGTGTCTCGAGTGTTGAAGGTGACTTTTCTCAAAACTAAGTCCCAGAATCTAAAATGGCGAAGGTTCGCCCTTCGATTGTAATACCTTTTAATTGCTTCTTTTGTGCAGCCATTCAGACGAGGGTGGCTTCCCGTTTTTCATCTAACAATTCAAGGCTCATATTCATAGCCTCATGATTTGACTCTTCTGTTGTGTATCAAAACCTGACGCTAGGTTCTCTGACTTCGACCGAGATCAGAGCTTCGGCGCCATATACTAAGGATAATGGTGTTGCCCCCATACTGGATTTTGACGTTGTTCGATACGCCCAAAGGACTTCGGGCAAAATTTCTCTTATTTTCCCTTGGTGACGTTCAATATTTTCTTTAGATTCTGAATGATGGTCTTGTTTGTCGATTCAGCCTGTCCGTTCCCACTACGATGATACGGTGTCGATAAGATCCTCTTTATTTTGTGATCTTCGAGAAACTTTGTTATTTTGCTGCCAATAACTATTTTCCCTTGTCCCATACGATTTTGGAAGGTATCTCGAATCAGCATATGACGTGATCCCAGATGAAGTCTATAACTTGTTTTTCTCTGACTTTCTCGAAGGCATGTGCTTCAACCCATTTAGAGAAATAGTCAGTCATAAATAGAATGAATTTAGCTTTACCTTGGACCGACAACAGAGGGTTGACAATGTCCATTCCCCATTACATGAACGGCCATGGGGATGAGACTGAATGAAGTTTCTCTCCGAGCTGGTGGATCATCGGCGCATGTCTTTGGCACTTGTCGCATTTTCGAACGAATTCCTTAGTGTCTTTTTCCATATTGGCCCAATAATATCCCGTTCTGATGACTTTATGAACTAGTGATGGCACCAAAATGATTTCCACAAGTACCCTCGTGAATTTCTCGTAGGACATAGTTGGTGTCTCACAGTCCCAAACATACTGCCAATGGTCCATCAAACATCATTCTGTATAGAGTTCCAACTTCCACCAGCGTGAATTGTGCAGCTTTTGTTAGCAGAGTCCTCGATTCCTTAGGGTCCGACGAGAGTTTCCTGTTTTTCAAATACTCGATGTATTTATTCCTCCAATCCCAGGTTAGGCTTGTGGAGTTTATTTCGGCATGGCCTTCTTCGATCACTGACTTCGAAAGTTGTACGACAGTCCCCGAGCTGATTTCGTCGTCTTCGACCGATGACCCCAAATTTGCAAGGGCGTCGACCTCACTGTTTTGTTCTTGAGGTACATGTTGTAGGGTCCACTCTTTAAACCGATGTAATGGTACCTTCAATTTATCCAAGTATCTCTGCATCTGATCCTCTCGAACCTCGAAGGTTCTATTGACTTGGTCTACCATTAGTAGGGAGTCACATTTGGCCTTGATGACCTCTGCTCCCAAACTTTTTTCTAATTCGAGGCCTGCAATCATGGCCTCGTGCTCGTCCTCATTGTTAGTCAACTTAGAATTTTTAATAGATTGCCTAATTGTATTGCCTGTGGGCGGCTTAAAATGATGCCTAGCCCCGACCCCTTCACATTCGAAGTGTCGTTTGTGAAAAGGGTCCACACCCCCAATGATGTACCCGATTTTAACAAAAGTTCCTTTCCGACCTCGGGTACGAGGGCTGGCGGGAAGTCGACTACGAAGTCTGCTAAGATTTGAGACTTAATGGCCATTCGGGGTCGATACTCGATATCATACCTACTGAGTTCGACGACCCATTTGGCCAATCGGATCGATAGTTCGGGCTTATGCAAGACACTACAAAGAGTAGTGGTCACCACACATATTGGGTGACACTGAAAATACAGTTTTAGTTTCCTATAGGCGCTTTTAGAGCAAGGGCCAATTTTTCTAAGTGTGGATACCGGGTCTTGGCCTCGCCTAAAGTTCTACTAACAAAATAAATTATAAATTGCGTACCTTTCTCTTCTCGAGCTAGGACAACACTTACCGCGAGTTCCGAGACTGCTAAGTATAAGTAGAGTTGTTCGCCTGCTTTCGGAATATGAAGCAATGGTGGAATTGAGAGATACCACTTCAATTCTTCCAATGCATGTTGGCATTCCGAGGTCCAAGCAAAGTTGTTGTTCTTTTTATCACGAGAAGAACATGTGGCTTCGATCTGAAGACCTCGAAATGAACCGGTGTAAGGCGGCTATTCGTCCTGTCAATCTTTGTACGGCCTTAACACTGTCCATGACTATGATGTCTTCGATTGCCTTGATTTTATCAGGGGTTGATTTTGATTCCCCGATTCGACACCATAAAGCCAAGGAACTTGCCCGAACCAACCCCGAAAGCACATTTCTCGGGGTTGAGCTTCATGTTGTATTTTCTCAATATGTTGAAGGTTTCCTACAAATGTGTTAAATGGTCCTCGGTGCGCAGGGACTTAACTAGCATATCGTCAATATATACCTCAATTGATTTACCTATTTGCTATTCGAACATTTTTTTCACTAGGCGTTGGTAAGTAGCACCGGCATTTTTTTAGTCCAAAAGGCATTACGTCATAACAATATGTGTCGTATTTGGTGATGAATGAAGTCTTTTCCTGATCCTTCGGGTTCATTTGAATTTGATTGTACCCGGAGAAGGCGTCGAGAAAATTAAGGATCTCGTGATCGGCCGTGGCATCAATCGTGTGATCGATATTCGGCATAGGAAAAGAGTCTTTGGGACATGCTTTATTAATATCTTTATAATCTACACACATCCTAAGTTTCTTCCCCTTTTTAGGGACCACAACTACGTTTGCTAACCATTCGGGATATTATACTTCTCGAATGGATCCTATTTTGAGAAGTTTGGTTACCTCGTCCTTGATGAATGCATGTTTTACCTCGGACAGGGCCTTCTCTTTTGTTTTACCGGTCTGAACTTTGGGTCCAGACTCAATCAGTGTATTGTTATCTCCAGTGGGATCCCTGTCATATCTAAGTGGGACCAAGCAAAACAATACATATTATCAGTATGAAATTTAATGAGTTTTTTCCTGAGTTCGGGGGATAACCCCGTACCCAAGTATACATTTCGCTCGGGTAGGTACTCGATCAATATAACCTGTTCCAGCTCTTTGACGGTTGATTGGTGGCGTCAGAATCTTCGGGAATAATGAAGGATCGAGGAATCTAGTAATCGTCTTTCTCTTCTTCCATTCCCTACTTTTCTGACTGAGTCGAGGCTGGTGGTTGTGGTTGCTATTTGGCTTCCTGTTTCCCATTGACCTTAGATCCCTTTGTTTCTAAAATCTCCGATATCGGTATTACCTCACGACCGCGAACATTTCTTTTGCAGCATATTGTTCCCCATATACCATTTTTACTCCATCCGGCGTTGGGAATTTCAGCATTTGGGGAGGGACTGCCCTCATGTTGTGAATCCAGGGCCTTCCGAGCAGGGCGTTGTACCTCACGTCGCCCTCGATTATATGGAACTTGGTTTCTTGTATTGTCCCTGCTACATTCACCAGTAAAATTATTTCACCTTTAGTTTTTTTGCTGGCCATGTTGAAACCATTCAGGACCCGAGCTGTAGGTACGATTTGATCTTGTAGGCCGGGCTACTCTACAACCCTCGATCAAAATATATTTTTCGAGCTCCCTGGATCAATTAACACGCGCTTAACCTAAATTTTATTCATGAGGATAGAAATTACCAGAGCATCTTTGTGGGGTTGAGAGATTCCTTCTGCTTCCTCATCGTTGAATGATACGGTGCCTTCTGGCACATAATCTCAGGTCCATATTTCCCTTGTAATGGATAATTTGGTGGTTTTGAA
The DNA here is from genome assembly GCA_005239505.1 of Nicotiana paniculata. Classification (NCBI taxonomy): domain Eukaryota; kingdom Viridiplantae; phylum Streptophyta; class Magnoliopsida; order Solanales; family Solanaceae; genus Nicotiana; species Nicotiana paniculata. Next base: position 11,321 of record MDKI01034120.1, read on the forward strand.
CACGGGCCCTTGTGGAATATCGACCTCACCGACGATCATATGGATCATATGTTGTGGCTCTTCTTGTTCGTTTTTCCTGGTGGCGTCCCTTTCCCTGAAATGGTTTTTGGCTTGATCGCTTAAGAACTCTCGAAGGTGGCCCTCGTTGAATAGACGGGATACTTCCTCCATCAGTTGTCTACAGTCTTCAGTTTGGTGGCTATGCGTTCCGTGAGACTTGCACATTAGATTAGGGTTTCTCTTGGACGGATCAGTTTTTATGGGTCTGGGCCAACATAGTATCTTTGATTCTCACAATTGCCGACACAATACCTGATGCGTCGATATTGAAGTTGTACTCCGATAATCGTGGTGCCTCTATGGGATAAGTATGCTTATCGAAACCACTTTTGCTCATGAGTCCCCGAGAACTCTATGCTCGATCTCCCCTTCGATCATTTCAGATGGGATTGCTTCCGGCGCCACCATTTATGCGAGCTGTGTTGTGCGACTGATAACGGTCTCTATTCGACTGAGGTTCCCTATCGATATCCCTTTGGTTTCTGCATATGGGCCTGTTCGGATATACGTAACCGAAAAGGGTTCCCAATTGGTCATCCTCGACTCTGATCTTCTACTAGTACCGATTATGTACATCGGCCCAGGTTACTGCCAGATATTCAATTAGATTCTGCTTCAGTTGACGTGATTCTATCGAACTCCGCTCGTTCAACCCCTGAGTAAAGGCTTGAACTGCCCAATCGTCTATGATCGGTGGTAATTCCATGCGTTCCATTTGGAACCGAGACACGAACTCCCTCAGCATTTCATTATCCTTTTGTTTCACTTTGAAAAGGTTTGATTTCCTCGTCGCAACCTTTATTGCCCCAGCATGTGCCTTTGCAAAAGAATCTACAAACATGGTGAATGAGTCGATGGAATTTGGCGGTATATTGTGGTACCAGATCATTTCTACCTTGGATAGAGTTTCTTCAAATTTCTTCAGTAGAACGGATTCGATCTCATCATCTTCCAAATCATTTCCTTTGATAGCGCATGTATAGGAGGTGACATGCTCGTTGGGATCGGTGGTCCCATTGTACCTAGGGATTTCTGACATATGGAATTTCTTCGAATGGGTTTCGGAGCCGCACTTGGGGGGAACAGCTTCTGCATAAACTTATTTGAGTCCATTCTTTTTAAAATCGGTGGTGCCCCCGGTATTTGGTCAACCCGGGAGTTGTACATTCTGCTTTCTTATCATTTGCCTCAATTTTCTTTTCTCCTGATTCAATTTGTTTGATGAGCTCCTCGAGTATTTTCATAATGGCGGGGTCAGTCCCCAATTCATTGGCATTTGAACTTTCTGGCTGGTTCGGTTCGGCGGGCGACTTTCGGTTCGACCACACTCGGCGTTCGATGCTGATTTTGTAGCTGTGCAATAGCGGCTTGTTGAGCCTCTAACATCCTGAATATTACTTGGAGGTTGACTCCTCCATCTCCTCCGCCTCGTGTACCTCGACCACAAGATCAGCCTTCTCTGTGTACGCTCCCTTCCGGATCTGCGCCCAAATTTGCATTTAAGGTGATATGCGAAATGGCGTCGACTAGATTGGCAATTGGTGCTCCCACGATATTAGCCTCAGGCACCTCGACCCCTGGAGCAGCTACATTGTCGTTTTCCCCGTGAAATCCGAGGCCATTGTCACCATGTGTGGGTGCTTTTTGTGAGTTTGACATGTTTTATCCTGAAAACAAAAATACTTACAAGAACAAGCGTAAAATAGTGTGTGTTATCGGAATCAGTATTGAACAATCACTATTATCCTTAGCCCCACAATGGGCGCCAAAATATTTACCCAAAAATTTGGATAATAATTAAACTTATATTGTGGTTTTAAGGATATGTAATTTCACTCAACACCAATTGATAAATATAAAGGTAAATAACAGAATTGAAATATAAGTAAATCAAACCATAGTTCAAATGAAGCTCCAGCCCTCGAGTCAAGATACTCTCGAACTGATAAGTGCAAGAACTGTAGAAAATGGAACAAACTGATGAACAAAAATGTAAGAAAGAAAGAGTTGTATTGCTTTAGTCTCTGTGAATGATGACTGATTACAAATTATTAGAACTCCTCTTTATGTAGCAAATGAATTCTACTTATGGTATAACTCTAATTACAGTAGGAAATCACATAATTAGCTAATTAACCGCTTGTGATTTGATCCATTCTGAGATTTACGCCATGACCTCGACCAGTTACGGATATCTCGCTCTTCCGTTATTAAGTCATCTCCGATATTGCTCGGTGTCTGTCTCTATTGACCTCGATAGCTACCGACCTCGATCTCGAAAGGGACTTCGATCTCGAACTCGATGCCTCAGCTTTGTGATTTAATCGAAGCCGACCTACGATGCAACGCTCCGGTCTCGATTAGATAGTAAAATCGGATGGCCCCGATTTCAACCGTATACACTGGGAGCAACCTTTTTCTTCCAAGGACACATATTTAATTATCACGGTAAAAGCATTATCTTCTTTTGATCTTCATTAATGAATATACTAACCGTAATTAGCTCTTTTCTTTATTCAATCTAGCGTTTTACTTTTTATTAATTCCAGTGATTCCGACAATAAATTCAAACTTGAGAAGTTTGATTATTATGTTAAATGAATGTTAACATTACATAAAACTATTTGGATTCATCACAGCCAAACATCATGAGGAAATCAGTTGACTGTGGCACCGACGGGGCTAACAAGTAGTGGCCTAAAATTGACCATATCTTGGTTGTAAAATTTAACTAGTGTTAGTATCCGTACGATGTGCGGATAATATTATGATCATACTAAATTTTATAAATAAAAAAGAACAAATTATATGAATAACTATTAACACAAACTTAAATATTATAACCTCATATAGTCGATGATACAAACAAATAAAAATACAATATGATTTAAAAATAAATATTCCTTCCCTTTCAATTTACATAAAATATTTTTCTTATTAGACTGTTACAAAAGAATGACACATTTCTATGTTTGGAAATAATTTAATTTTAATTTTTTTTATTTTACCCACTTTACCTGTTATGAGAAGTTCTTACAATCAACCCTTAGTCAGATTCTCAAAATCAACCCTTAGTCAGATTCTTCCAACTTTAAGCTTCCGAAATGAGAATTATCTTTCCAAATCCACTCCAAACTTCCCGAATTTCAATTTCGACTATGCATACAAGTCATAATGCCTGAAGTGAAGTTGCTCATGGCCTCAAACCGCCGAACGAAGCGCTAGATGTCAAAACGTCCCGTCGGGTCGTTACATTCTCTCTCACTTAAACATACGTTCGTCCTCGAACGTGCTAAGAACTGCTCCAGAGTTTTCCTAAATTATTGTTTAACACCTCGTGCACCTACCTGTGCTACCACAACCCAATTTAGCACATCAGCTCAAGCAGACCTGCAATTTCCCTTTTTCATTAGTCAAATAAGCCTTAGAGCCAAATTCCAACATCTGAAATCCTCTACCAGGTCTGTTTCAAACATACCAATCCCGTACCCATCACTACACGATGTGCCAATACATGATTTTATACATGTTCTGAACCCACACCATGCATTAATTCACCTGACAATAATAACACTCTCTGACAATAATAGCCACAGTTTCACGAATCTGATTCCCACAACACACCCCATGACACATATAAGTCATGTTCCAACTCTTGCAATACTGCCACATTGGAAGAGATTTGTAGAAATTCTTAACCAACTGCCGAGTCAACAAATCATTGAGTCTCTACTCCTGATAAGAACCATTACCTCATTATGAACCAAATAATGATAGTTTCGCTCGAATATGCCGCATATAAATTCGAACGCACTGATCCCGGGTCCAATAATCTCGTCTCACCCAGTACAGGCTGCTCAGGCAATAAGCCACTCAGACACTGCCAAAGTCTCATATGATTCCTCAATGTGCCAACAAGTTACAAACTCGAATGTGATACCCAAGGGAACGAACCCTGGAAAGAACTACTCAACCCACGTAACTAATTTAAACAACCGAAAAGATATTAGGAACCTTCCTCAGAAAATGAGAAGCAAAACACACGATAATGGATAGGGGAAATTGTAATCAACATCACACTGTTGCAGCGTGCAACCCGATCCAACCATGATACCGTTCCGGTGGGCAACCCGTTCTAACCATGATTCCCGTGGCGGCGTGCCACCCGATTCATACATAATAATCTATAAGAAAATACTTACCGAGCTAAAATGCTCATAACTACGAAATACTCGAATATCGACCATAAGCACGCGAAGTGCAATATACAAATCCTGGGGAGACGGATAGTGCCATACGCTACGTAACTCAAGCACCACTATGATGCAATAAATAACATGCATCTCGAAAGCCATCCTGCTCTCACAACAGCACAAATTACTTGGGATCTCAATAACAAAACCGCCTCACAACCCACATGGCACAATACAATATTACATGAAATAGACGACGACAAAATAACATCCAATGTCTGAATACTCCTTTATAAACCACGATATGCTGAAATGAACACATCCGGCCTGATACAGAGCCCACATTCACATTTAGATCCATCCACGGAGCTCAAGCTGATTCTGATCGTACCGCATTGGGCCAATAATCTTCCAGGGATCCACAATAACCCTTTTTTCCCATGACACACAAAAACAACCGTCAAATTTGGAACAAACTTCCACAGTTCGCAACCAAATGAACATAGTGCCCTTCCCGCATAAATTCTCACATTAGCGATAGCACCACAATCTCCATATTTGGTCTCAATCTTCAATCACTAAGTGACTACATGTCACATTTGTATGATACTTCAGTGGGATACGCTCCCACAACCTTCCGCACCAGGTAACAAGTCTGCACATCCACACCACCAGCCATACCAATGCCATAAAGAAAATCAAGGATCCGCCAATCAGAACACAAAACCTCTTACACGGGACACCGATCTCAGGTGTCACTAAGACAATACCAACTTACTCTAAACATTTGAATCATTTCGTGCTCATCCGAGCTCGTGACATTCTTGTCAACACCAAACTGCAACCTTGATCCTCAACTTTCAAATTTCATGCTGCTCACCGCACCTATACCACCAATGCGCGAGAGAACAAGAATTCCATCATAACTCCTGAACCACTAATAGGATACACACTTCATCATATAGAAACATTTCACTTAACTCATTTCAGGAGAACCATTGCAACACGTGACTGAATTCCCATAACAGCAGAAAATACAAACCTCGAGTTGGGGTCTAAACCACCATAATTCTTCCGGGATCCATCTACATATAACAGGCCATAACACTCGGATTCCTCCATATAAAAATCAATTACAGTGGCCGTCAAGCCCTGCACTTACCTCTACAAATCACATGTATAATTTATCACGTTGAAGGAACTGATCATTGCCACGATCATGGCAATTTAGCCATCGCTAATCGATCCGTCTTCTTCTAATTTACTCCGGACTTGCCTTAGGAATAATAATAGCTCCATTTAACACGTAACGACTCCAAATCCGCGCTTATTCTGAGTGACCTTATTTCACGAGACCATGTTGTCTCTAAATCTCACGAACTATCTCATACTCTCCTTATGCGCATATCCGCTTCTCTAACCGGTACACCCATTCTGATAATTCCTTTAGGAACCTGAAGTTATTTTTCTCCCATTCCTCCAATGCTACACCGTGGACTGATAATGACATAGAGCACTCTAAGCCCCCATTTCATAATCCACTCCAAAAACTCGATACTTAACCATACCACGGACTCAAAATCCTTAGACAAAGTACTTTAATTTTTAACCTAATAGGACCATTGCTGAGAGTTATCCACTCTGACTTGGTCCTGAATATAATCAAACTCCAAGGTCATGCTATCAATGAACACCCTTTCAAAGAAGCACCCCGACTGAATCGCGTTCCTCGTAACTCACCTCTACACGAAGCATAAATCCTGAATCTTCCCAAAGTCTGCACATGAATTGATAAGGCCAATTATGGCACACATTCCTCAAATCCTTTGCTCAAATTACCACTGATGTTCTCTTTCCTTAGTAGTAATAACTCCTCAATATGCCGATAACTAGAAACCTCGCAAGTAGATACCCATACAATCCAATCGTAGGCGGTGGGGCTCTCCCACTTAGCTTGAAACTACCATTGCATAACTCTGGAACCGACCAAGATTCCTTATTCCCCATTGATATAACATTGCACAATAAACCCGCCAAATTTCTTGAAACCTTTTATGTTAAACACTTTATGAACACTCTGAATCACTAGCCACATGCACCTATTCGACCTCTCCCTGGATAGTCAGTAGAAATTCTTCGTAGGAGCTTCGTCATACCACACAACTGCTAACATGCTCACAAGATATAACCCACCTGTGGAAACATCATGCCGACATCATCCAACGACGCTGCACTGGGTACAATCACTACGAAACCAGTTGTACAAATCTGCCCACTCCCAATTGACCTTAACTAAAGGTGTGACAATACATTTCCATCCGAAGTCACATTGAATCCCACTCCACATCAAGCAACTCCTTTTTGCCTTATCCAACCGTTCCCAGCATAGCATCCAACATTCCAAATTAAGTCCATAGACCTAGTCACTGTCCACCATGAATTCCATATCACTCTGCACTTGCTCAAGACATGCAGCAATCCTACCACAGAACTCATATGCTTCTCTGCCACTCTCCCACTTTGGTCAAACCCTCTCCTTTAAGAAACTACTCGACTCATGTTTTCTTACCCCTAGCCTTCTAGAAATTTAACCACCGCAAGACGCCTCTCACATATTCTTCCTCATCCTTCGCTGCCCAAATACCGCCTCAAAGCAAAATCCATCTCTACGACACTTGATCTGACCAATTGCTACCAACTCTAAGCTTCCCCGTAGATCATCTTTCTTGAACCATCAACATTAGAAACACCGACTCTATCCGAAACCACCATACACTGCTATCTCTAACAACCGCATCTCAGGCACTATTTCCCAACACCCTACCCCGAAGGCAATCAAAGAGGCCATAACACCGACAAACCTTAATATATCCAAACAAGGACCACGACACCATATCACAAATAATAATTCCACCACAATCAAAAACACCTAGTCTCTTCGTTCCATTAACCAATGCCTGAACATCCATAGTCTACTTGCCTTTCCTCTGCCGGAACTAAATGCTGAAACTTTAAGTGGTGAACTGAGAAATCCTCCTTTCAAGTCCTTCAGTGCCGCGATCCATAAATAATCACCCTTTCGTTACACCAACACTGTGCGATATCAACGCAAAAATCATCATAACAATCAGTACCCAACTTCAAACCATAGGCAATACTGATATTGAGCTGAAACGACAGGACGACCTTCCGCAAGGCGACGACAATAGCCTAATCAATTATGCAGGTAGGAATATCCTGCACCACATCTGTAGTACCATTACAATTCCTCAATTCCCGACTTATAACAAGCACTTCATGCCGCATAAGATTGAACAGGAAGGAAATGAAGGCATAACCCTCAAAGGAATCAAATCGCACGATGAGGAATAAAGAAGGGAAGTGCTCCTAACAGTCCTATAGCCTCTCGAAGATAAGTACAGACGCCTCTGTACCAATTCACAAGACTCTACTAGACTCGCTCATGACTCGTGAGACAAGTGAACCTAGTGCTCTGATACCATGATGTCACGACCCAAAATCCATTAAAGGTCATGATGGCGTCAGACACCACTGTCAGGCAAGACAACAATAAATACTAAATTTTATTCTCATCTTAATATTTTAGAAATTTCAATTTTCCTTTGATTAAACTGTAAAAGATGGAATTTACAGTGTAAATAATAATACTTTACAACAATTTCAATACAGTGCAAACCTAAGTCTCCGCATGCATACACGCCTCTGCTCTCATAAGGCTGCTAAACATAATTGCACCTGCACAAAAATGTGCAGCAAGTGTAGTATGAGTACGTAAATCAACGCGTACCCAATAAATATCCCGTCTAACCTCAAAGAAGTAGTGACGAGGGGTCGACTCCAACACTCACTATGGGCTATCAATATAATGCCGATATTATAATTAAACATGAATTATATGAAGCAGTTGAAGCAATATCAATTATAAATTAGTTTCGAAGATCTATCATGCGCAAGTCATGCCGAGGATGTACATCCCGATCCAACATATAAATATAAATTGTGCATTGCCCAGGGCCAAATGACGTGAACCATAGATGCATCTATTAACTTGCCGAGGCGATCGGCCCGCTCCCATGAGAATAATGGAAATTTACTCCGCTCGCGGAATATAAATTGCGAAGCGGTTGCACATAGACTTCTCAAGTTATTACAATATTCCTCAATTCTTTTCAAAAATACAAAATTTAAGTGAAAACTTTCAAATCTCGAAATCCTCAATTTCAACTCTTTTCAAGGCAATTAATAAACATAATCAAATAATAGTATCAACAAGGCATGGTGTAAACTAAGCTACCCGAACATAGGCATGATTAGTAGCTATAGGGACTCTCGTCACTTCGTGCTTACGCTTCCCCCGCAAGGTTAGAAAGGAGACTTACCTTGCTCTAAAGTTCCATCACCGGCTCCCAAATCCTTCCAACAACTCAAACCGATGCCCAACACTCCAAAACTAGTCAATAAACATGAAAATCGTAAATATACACTCTAATACTTAGTATAATCCATTTTATAACAATTCCTAACTCCGCTTGAGAAGTCGATAGAAATCGCCCTCGGGCCCACGTGCCCGGATACCGAAACTTTTAGAAGATAAACTTTATCCATAACACCACGAACTCAAATATATAATTTGTTCCAAATTCCCCGCCCAATTTCGTGGTCAAAATCCAAAAATACTAATTTCTAGTTTTTTTTCTTCAAAATCCCAAATTTCTACTAAATCCATGTTTAAATCCTCATACAAACCATGTATTTAATTTATAATGAGTGAGAATTACTTACCTTGTGTTGCTTGATGAACATATTCCCTTGAAGCTCTCCAAAATCGCTCCAACCAAGTGGAAAATGAGAGAAGAAGAGCCAAATCTCGCCCTTTAAGACAATCTACCTAGCGACCTCTCGCACCTGTGGTCACTTGACCACTACTGCGGTTCGGTAGTATGGACAAAATACCTCTTCTGCGGTTCTTCAGGTGCGGCTAAAATACCGCTTCTGCGGTCCTCCTCCAGACCCCTAAATTCCGCATCTGCGGCCCCTATCCGCTTCTGCGCCTTCGCTTATGTCGCTGCACTTGCGCAGGTGCGGTCCCGTTTCTGCGGAAATCGATCGCATGTGCAGTCCCAACCTTCCCAGCCTAAGTCGTTCCTACGACCTTCATAGCCGCTTACGCGGCTCCGTACCTATGGCCAAAACCTCGTAGGTGCGGTTACACCAGATGACACCAGCCCCAGCTTTCCTCCAAGCCCAAACTCGATTAGTTTACCATCTGGGATCCACTCGGGGCCCTCGGGACCTTAACTAATTAGACCAACACACCCCAAAACACTTTACAAACTTAGTCGAGCCTTTAAATCACATCAAACATCATCGAAATCACGAACCGTAACCCAATTCAAGCTTAACGAACTTTAGAACTTTAAACTTCTACATTCGATGTCGAGACCTTTCAAATCACGCGCCCGATTGACCTTAAATTTTGCACACAAATCACATTCGACATTATGGACCTACTCCAACTTCCAAAATCGGAGTCCGGCCCCTATTTCAAAAAGTCCACTTCCGAAAAAACTTCTCAAAAACCTTCAAATTTCTAACTTTCGCCAAATGACTTCAAAATGACCTACGGACCTCCAAATCCACTTTCGGACGCGCTCCCAATACCAGAATTACTATACGGAGCTATTCCCAGACTCGGAATCCCAAACGGACATCGATAACATTGAAATGCACTTCAACCTAAATTTATGAAATTCTTTCAAAATTCCAACCTTCTACAATAGGCGCCGAAACGCTCCTAGGCCATCCAAAACCCGATCCAAACATACGATCAACTCCAAAATCATCATACGAACCTATTGGAACCTTCAAATCCCGATTCCGATGCCATTTACGAAATGAGATCTCTCTATTCAAATCCACTCTGAACTTCCCGAATTTTAATTCCGACCACGCGTACAAGTCATAATACCTTAAGTGAAGTTGCTCATGGTTTCAAACCGCTGAACGACGCGCTAGAGCTCAAAACGACCAGCCGAGTCGTTACATTATCAATAATATTTTTGTGTGTCATTTATTTATGATCTTATTTATTATCTTTTCATTTAAATTAAAAACGTTATCTTTTAATTTTAAATTAAATTAAATATTATCTTAAATTGTCAAATAACTTTATAGTAGCGTGCCACTGTTCACTTAGCTTAGCACAATGCAAATTATTCCTTTAATATGTATATATATATATAAAATATAGATATAGATTGATCTGAACATTAAGTTTACTGATTGGTGAAGAAAGTGCTCTATCACCAAAGCAAATTTTCCTTTATTAATCACCATACAAGTTGATGCTTCAATTTGTATTTTCTCTCTTTTGTTATCAATACTAATATAATAGAAATATTAATTTCATATTTGTTATACTAAAATCTATTGAATTAACATCTTAGGGCACGCGGAGAAGTGAATATTATTGATCACCTAAGGTAGTTACGAAAGTTAAATTTTGATCCAACAATTCGATAATTATGGTTATAGGTTCGAACCTAGATTTTTTTGTCTTATTTCTAGTAATAAACATGTTTTTATTTTTTCTGTGGTTTTTGTTGTGAACTCAAATTTCAAAAAGTTCTTTCTCATCATTTAGAACAATTCGCCTCACTCATTGAGCCTCTCATTTGAATTGAAATATTTATGTATTGATTAACTTTCTTAATTAATTAATTAATTAATCAAGTCAAATTTAACTTTCTTTAATTTTCATTCAGATTCAAAAGAATTTTATTTACTATTTTTCTATTTAAATTAAAGAAATACCCTATCTTTCTATTTAAATTAAATACCATAACAAATATCGTCCTAAATTGCCAAATGCCTTTATATTAGCTTGCCACTTGACTTAATCACAAT
>ML321427.1:1927-13713 GCA_005239505.1 Nicotiana paniculata
TGCCTGTATTATCGCCTGCCATGGTCCAGGCCGGATGCCGTGGTACGTAACCGGTACCAAATCGCATGATATTTGTCCGTGACATCAAATATAAACCAAGGAACCATAACCAAAACTTCGAAATGATCAAATTACATTTTTTGGCATTTTATGGCAATTAAACTAGAATTCCGCCAAGTCGTGCCTGCATTATCGCCTTCCATGGTCCAGGCCGGACGCCTTGGTACGTAGCCGGTACCGAATCGCATGATATTTGTCCGGGACATCAAATACAACCCAAGGATTCATAACCAATGCTTCGAAATGATCAAGTTACATTTTTTGGAATTTTATGGCAATTAAACTGGAAATCCGCCAGTCGTGCCTGTATTATTTCCTGCAATAGTCAAGGCCGGACGCTTGGTACGGAGCCGGTACCGGATTACATAATATTTCTGCGGGACATCAAATACAACCCAAGGAACCATAACCAACGGTTCGAAATGATCAAGTTACATTTTTTGGAATTTTATGGATATTAAACTGGAATTCCGACACTCGGGCCAATATTATCACCTGCCATGGTCCAGGCGGGACGCCTTGGTACGAAGCCGGTACCAGATATCATGATATTTGTCAGGGACATCAAATACGAACCAAGGAACCATAACCAACGCTTCAAAATGAACAAATTACATTTTTGGGCATTTTATGGCAATTAAACTGGAATTCCGCCGTTCGTGTATGTATTATCGCCTGCCATGGTCCAGGTCCGACGCCTTGGTATGGAGCTGGTACCGGATCGCATTATATTTTTCCGGGACATTAAATCTGACCCAAGGAACATTAACCAACGCATCGAAATGATCAAGTTACATTTTTTGGCATTTTATGGCAATTAAACTGGAATTCCGCCAGTCGTGCCTGTATTATCGCCTACCATGTTCCAGGTCGGACGCCTTGGTACGGATCCGGTACCGAATCCCATGATATTTTTCCGGGACATAAAATATGACCCAAGGAACCATAACCAACGCTTCGAAATTATCAAGTTACATTTTTTGACATTTTATGAAAATTAAACTGGAATTCCGCCAGTCGTGCCTGTATTATCGCCTGCTATGGTCCAGGCCGGATGCCTTGGTACGGAGCCGGTACCGGATCACATGATATTTTTCCAGGATATCAAATATTACCCAAGGAACCATAACCAACGCTTCGAAATTATCAAGTTACATTTTTTGACATTTTATGAAAATTAAACTGGAATTCCGTCAGTCGTGCATGTATTATCGCCTGCCATGGTCCAGGCCGGACACCTTGGTATAGAGTCGGTACCGGATCACATGATATTTTTCCGGGACATAAAATATGACCCAAGGAACCATAACCAACGCTTCGAAATGATCATGTTACATTTTTTGGCATTTTATGGCAATTAAACTCGAATTGCGTCACTCGTGCCTGTATTATCGCCTGCCATGGTCCAGGCCGGACGCCTTGATACGGAGCCGGTACCAAATATCATGATATTTTTCAGGGACATCAAATACGAACCAAGGAACCATAACCAACGCTTTGAAATGATCAAGTTACATTTTTGGCATTTTATGTCAATCAAACTGGAATTCCGCAAGTCGTGACTTTCTTATCGCCTGCCATAGTCTAGGCCGGACGCCTTGGTACGGAGCCGGTACCAAATATCATGATATTTTTCAGGGACATCAAATACGAACCAAGGAACCATAACCAACGCTTTGAAATGATCAAGTTACATTTTTTTTGCATTTTATTGCAATTAAACTGGAATTTCATTAGTCGTGCCTGTATTATAGCCTGCCATGGTCCAGGCCGGACGCCTTGGTACGGAGCCGGTACAGGATCGCATGATATTTGTCCGGGACATAAAATATGACCCAAGGAACCATAACCAACGCTTCGAAATGATCAAGTTACATTTTTTGGCATTTTATGGCAATTAAACTGTAATTCCGCCAATCGTGCATGTATTATCGCCATCCATGGTCCAGGCCGGACGCCTTGGTATGGAGCCGGTACCGGATCGCATTATATTTGTCCGGGACATTAAATCTCACCCAAGGAACGTTAACCAAGGCATCGAAATGATCAAGTTACATTTTTTGGCATTTTATGGAAATTAAACTGGAATTCCGCCAGTCCTGCCTGTATTATCGCCTACCATGATCCAAGTCGGACGCCTTGGTACGGAGCCGATACCGAATCCCATGATATTTGACCGGGACATAACATATGACACAAGGAACCATAACCAACGCTTCGAAATGATCAAGTTATATTTTTTGGCATCTTATGGCAATTAAACTGGAATTCCGCCAATCGTGCCTGTATAACCGCCTGCCATGGTCCAGGCCGGACGCCTTGGTACGGAGCCGGTACCCGATCGCATGATATTTCTCCGGGAAATAAAATACGATTCAAGGAACCATAACCAACACTTCGAAATGATTAAGTTACATTTTTTTGCATTCTATGGCAATTAGACTGGAATTTCGCCAGCCGTGCCTGTATTATTGCCTGCTATGGTCCAGGCCGGACGCCTTGGTACGGAGCCGGTACCAGATAATATGTTATTTCTCCGGGACATCAAATCCAACCCAAGGAACCATAACCAATGCTTCGAAACGATCAAGTTACATTTTTTGGCATTTTATGGCAATTAAACTGGTATTCCGCCACTCGTGCCTGTATTATCGTCTGCCATGGTCCAGGCCGGACGCCTTGACACGGAGCCGGTACCAGATATCATGATATTTTTCAGGGACATCAAATACGAACCAAGGAACCATAACCAACGCTTTGAAATGATCAAGTTACATTTTTTTTGCATTTTAAGGAAATTAAACTGGAATTTCGTTAGTCGTGCCTGTATTATAGCCTGCCATGGTCCAGGCCGGACGCCTTGGTACGGAGCCGGTACAGGATCGCATGATATTTGTCAGGGACATAAAATATGACCCAAGGAACCATAACCAATGCTTCGAAATGATCAAGTTACATTTTTTGGCATTTTATGGCAATTAAACTGGAATTCCGCCAGTCGTGCATGTATAATTGCCTGCCATGGTCCAGGCCGGACGCCATGGTACGGAGCCGGTACCCGATCGCATGATATTTCTGCGGGACATAAAATACGATCCAAGGAACCATAACCAACACTTCAAAATGATCAAGTTACATTTTTTGGCATTCTATGGCTATTATACTGGAATTCCGCCAGCCGTGCCTGTATTATTGCCTGCTATGGTCCAGGCCGGACGCCTTGGTACGGAGCGAGTACCGGATCGCATGATATTTGTCCGGGATATCAAATATGACCCAAGGAACCATAAACAACGGTTCAAAATGAGCAAGTTACATTTTTTGGCATTTTATGGTAATTAAACTGGAATTCCGCCAGTTGTGACTGTATTATTGCCTGCCATGGTCCATGCCGGACACCTTGGTACGGAGCCGGTACTGGATCTCATGATATTTGTTCGGAACATCTAATACGACCCAAGGAACCATAACCAACGCTTCGAAATGATCAAGTTACATTTTTGGCATTTTATGGCAATTAAACTAGAATTTCGCCAGTCGTGCTCGTATTATCGCCTGCCATGGTCCAGGCCGGAGGCCTTGGTACGGAGCCGGTACCGGATCGCATGATATTTGACCGGGACATCAAATACAACCCAAGGAACCATAACCAATGCTTCGAAATGATCAAGTTACATTTTTTTGCATTTTATGTCAATTAAACGGGAATTCTGCAAGTCGTGCATGTATTATCGCCTACCATGATCCAGGTCGGACGCCTTGGTACGGAGCCGGTACCGAATCCCATGATATTTGTCCGGGACATAAAATGTGACCCAAGTAACCATAACCAACGCTTCGAAATGATCAAGTTACATTTTTTGGAATTTTATGGCAATTAAACTGGAATTCCGCTAGTCTTGCCTTTATAATCGCCTGCCATGGTCCAGGCCGGACGCCTTGGTACGGAGCCGGTACCCGATTGCATCATATTTCTCCGAGACATGAAATACGACCCAAGGAACCATAACCAACACTTCGAAATGATCAAGTTATATTGTTTGGAATTCTATGGCAATTAGACTAGAATTCTGCCAGACGTGCCTGTATTATATCCTGCCATGGTCCAGGCCGAACGGCTAGGTACGGAGCCAGTACCGGTCGCATGATATTTGTCCGGGATATTAAATATGACCCAATGAACCATCACCAACGCTTCAAAATGATCAAGTTACATTTTATTGGCATTTTATGGCAATTAAACTAGCATTACGCCAGTCGTGCCTCTATTATCGCCTGCCATGGTCCAGGCCGGACGCCTTGGTACAGAGCCGGTACCGGATCGCATGATATTTCTCCAGGACATCAAATACGACCCACGGAACCATAACCAACGCTTCGAAATTATTAAATTATATTTTTTGGGATTTTATGGCAATTAAACTGGAATTCCGTTAGTCGTGCCTGTATTATCGCCTGCCATGGTCCAGGCCATAGGCCTTGGTACGGAGCCGGTACCGGATCGCATGATATTTTTTCGGGACATCAAATACGACCCAAGGAACCATAACCAACGCTTCGAAATGATCAAGTTATATTTTTGGCATTTTATGGCAATTAAACTGGAATTTCACCAATCGTGCCCGTATTATCGCCTGCCATGGTCCAGGCTGGAGGCCTTGGTACGGAGCCGGTACCGGATCGCATGATATTTGACCGGGACATCAAATACGACCCAAGGAACCATAATCAACGCTTCGAAATGATCAAGTAACATTTTTTTGCATTTTATGTCAATTAAACTGGAATTCCGCAAGTCATGCATGTATTATCGCCTGCCATAGTCGAGGCCGGACGCCTTGGTACAAAGACGGTACCAGATCACATGATATTTTTTTGGGACATCAAATACGACCCAAGGAACCATAATCAACGCTTCGAAATGATCAAGTTACATTTTTTGACATTTTATGGCAATTAAACTGGAATTCCGCCAGTCGTGCATGTATTATCGCCATCCATGGTCCAGGCCGGACGCCTTGGTACGGTTCCGGTACCAGATCGCATGATATTTGTCTGGGACATCAAATACGACCCAAGGAACCATAACAAAGATTTCGAAATGATCAAGTTACATTTTTTGGCATTTTATGGCAATTAAATTGGAATTCCGCAGTCGTGCCTCTATTATCGCTTGCCATGGTCCAAGCCAGAGGCCTTGGTACGGAGCCGGTACCGGATCGCATGATATTTTTTCGACACATCAAATACGTCCCAAGGAACCATAACAAATTCTTCGAAATGATCAAGTTACCTTTTTTGGTATTTTATGGCAATTAAACTGGAATTCTGCCAGTCGTGCCCATATTATCGCCTGCCATGGTCCAGGCCGGACGCCTAGGTATGGAGCCGGTACCAGATCGCATGATATTTTTCCGAGACATCAAATACGACCCAAGGAACCATATCCAACGCTTCGAAATGATCAAGTTACATTTTTTGACATTTTATGGCAATTAAACTGGAATTCCGCAAGTCGTGCTTGTATTATCGCCTGCCATGGTCCAGGTCGGACGCCTTGGTATGGAGCCGGTATCGGATAGCATTATATTTGTCCGGGACATTAAATATGACCCAAGTAACCATAACCAACGCTTCGAAATGATCAAGTTACATTTTTTGGCATTTTATGGCAATTAAACTGGAATTGCGCTATTTGTGCCTGTATTATCGCCTGCCATGGTCCAGGCCGGGCGCTTTGGTACGGAGACGGTTACGGATCGCATGACATTGGTTTGAGATATTAAATACGAGCCAAGGAACCATAACCAACGCTTCAAAATGATTAAGTTACATTTTTTGGCATTTTATGGCTATTAAATTGGAATTCCGCCAGTCGTGCCTGTATTATCGCTTGCCATGGTCCAGGCGAGAGGACTTGGTACGGAGACGGTACCGGATCGCATGATATTTTTTCGGGACATAAAATAAGACCCAAGGAACCATAACCAACGCTTCGATATGATCAAGTTACATTTGTGGCATTTTATGTCAATTAAACTGGAATTCCGCCAGTCGTGCCCGTATTATCGCCTGCCATGGTCCAGGCCGGAGGCCTTAGTACGGAGCCGGTACTATATCGCATGATATTTTTCCGGGACATCAAATACGACCCAAGGAACCATAAACACCGCTTTGAAATGATCAATTTACATTTTTTGGCATTTTATGGCAATTAAACTGGAATTCCGCCAGTCGTGCTTGTATTATCGCCTACCATGGTCCAGGCCAGATGCCTTGGTACGGAACCGGTATCGTATAACATGATATTTGTACGGGACATCAAATACGGCCCAAGTAACCATAACTAACGCTTCTAAATTATCAAGTTACATTTTTTGGCATCTTATGGTAATTAAACTGGCATTCTGCTAGAAGTGCCTGTATTATCGGCTGCCATGGTCCAGGTCATAGGCCTTGGTATGGAAGCGGTACCGGATCGCATGATATTTTTCCGTGACATCAAATACGACCCAAGGAACCATAACCAACGCTTCACAATGATCAAGTTACATTTTTTGGCTTTTTATGTCAACTAAACTAGAATTCCGCAAGTCGTGCCTGTATTATCGTCTGCCATAGTCTAGGCCGGACGCCTTGGTATGGAGCCGGTACCAGATCCCATGATATTTTTCCGGTACATCAAATACGACCCAAGGAACCATAGCCAACGCTTCGAAATGATCAAGTTACATTTTTTGGCAGTTTATGGCAATTAAATTGGAATTCCGCCAGTCGTGCCTGTATTATCGCCTGCCATGGTCCATGCCGGACGCCTTGGTATGGAGCTGGTACCGGATCGCATGATATTTGTACGGGACATCAAATAAGACCCAAGGAACGATAACCAACACTTCGAAATTATCAAGTTACATTTTTTGGCATTTTATGGCAATTAAACTGGCATTTTGCCAGAAGTGCCTTTATTATCGCCTGCCACGGTCCAGGCCGGACGCCTGTTTAAGGAGGCGGTACCGGATCGCATGATATTTGTCCGTGACATCAAATACTACCCATGAAACCATAACCAAACCTTTGAAATGATCAAGTTACATTTTTTGGCATTTTATGGCAATTAAAATGGAATTTCGCTAGTCGTGCCTATATTATCACCTGCCATGGTCCATGCCGGACGCCTTGGTACGGAGCCGTTACCGGATCATATGATATTTTTCTGGGACATCATATACAACCCAAGGAACCATAAAAAACGCTTCGAAATGATCAACTTGCATTTTTTAGAAATTAAACTAAATTCCGCAAGTCGTGCTTGTATTATCGCCTGCCATGGTCCAGGCCGGACGCCTTGGCATGGAGCCGGTACCGGATCGTATGATATTTTCCGGGACATCTAATACGACCCAAGGAACCATAACCAACGCTTCTAAATGATCAAGTTACATATTTTGGCATTATATGGAAATTAAACTGGAATTCCGCCAATCATGCGTGTATTATCGCCTGCCATGGTCCAGGCCGGACGCCTTGGTACGGAGCCGTTACCGGATCGTATGATATTTTTCTGGGACATCATATACGACCCAAGGAACCATAAACAACGCTTTGAAACGATCAAGTTACATTTTTTGGTAATTAAACTGGAATTCCGCCAGTCGTGCCTGTATTATCGCCTGCCATGGTCCAGGACAGACGCCTTGGTACGGAGCCGGTATCGGATAGCATGATATTTGTACGGGACATCAAATACGGCCCAAGTAACTATAACTAACGCTTCTAAATGATCAAGTTACATTTTTTGGCATCTTATGGCAATTAAACTGGCATTCTTCCAGAAGTGCCTGTATTATCGCCTGCCATGGTCCAGGCCATAGGTCTTCGTACGAAACCGGTACTGGATCGCATGATATTTTTCCGGTACATCAAATACAACCCAAGGAACAATAACCAATGCTTAAAAATGATCAAGTTACATTTTTTGGCATTTTATGTCAATTAAACTGGAATTCCGCAAGTCGTGCCTGTATTATCATCTGCCATAGTCTAGGCCGGACGCCTTGGTATGGAGCCGGTACCAGATCCCCATGATATTTTTCCGGGACATCAAATATGACCCAAGGAACCATAGCCAACGCTTCGAAATGATCATGGTACATTTTTTGGCAGTTTATGGTATTTAAATTGGAATTCTGCCAGTTGTGCCTGTATTATCGCCTGCCATGGTCCAGGCTGCACGCCTTGGTACGGAGCTGGTATCGGATCGCATGATATTTGTACGGGACATTAAATACGACCCAAGGAACCATAACCAACGCTTCGGAATTATCAAGTTACATTTTTTGGCATTTTATGGCAATTAAACTGGAATTCCGCCAGTCGTGCCTGTATTATTAACTGTCATGGTCCAGGTCAGACGCCTTGGTGCGGAGCCGGTATTGGATAGCATGATATTTGTCCGCGATATCAAATACGGCCCAAGTAACCATAACTAACGCTTTTAAATGATCAAGTTACATTTTTTTGAATTTTATGACAATTAAACTGGCATTCTGCCAGAAGTGCCTGTATTATCGCCTGCCACGGTCCAGGCCGGACGCCTTGGTACGGAGCCGGTACCGGACCGCATGATATTTTTCCGGGATATCAAATACTACCCACGAAACCATAAGCAAACCTTTGAAATTATCAAGTTACATTTCTTGGCATTTTATGGCAATTAAAATGGAATTTCGCTAGTCGTGCCTATATTATCACCTGCCATGGTCCAGGCCGGACGCCTTGGTACGGAGCCATTACTGGATCGTATGATATTTTTCTGGGACATCATATACGACCCAAGGAACCATAAAAAATGCTTCGAAATGATCAAGTTATATTTTTTGGAAATTAAACTGGAATTCCGCAAGTCGTGCCTGTATTATCGCCTACCATGGTATAGGTCGGACGCCTTGGTACGGAGCCGGTATCGGATAGCATGATATTTGTCCTGGACATCAAATACAGCCCAAGTAACCATAACTAACGCTTCTAAATGATCAAGTTACATTTTTTGGCATTTTATGGCAACTAAACTAACATTCTGCCAGAAGTGCCTGTACTATCGCCTGCCATGGTCCAGGCCATAGGCCTTGGTACGGAGCCGGTACCAGATCGCATGATATTTTTTATGGACATCAAATACAAACCATGGAACCATAACCAACGCTTCAAAATGATTAAGTTACATTTTTATCATTTTATGGATATTAAACTGGAATTCCACTAGCCGTGCCTGTATTATCGCCATCCATGGTCCAGGCCGGACGCCTTGGTATGGTGCTGGTACCGAATCGCATGATATTTTTCCGGGACATCAAACACGAACCAAGGAACCATAACCAACTCTTCGAAATGATCAAGTTACATATTTTGGCATTTTATGGAAATTAAACTGGTATTCCGCCAAGTCGTGCATGTATTATCGCCTACCATGGTCCAGCCCAGATGCCTTGGTACGTTGCCAGTACCGGATCACATGATATTTGTCTGGGACATTAAATACGACCCAAGGAACCATAACCAACTCCTTGAAATGATCAAGTTACATTTTTTGTCATTTTATGTCAATTAAACTGGAATTCCGCAAGTCATGCCTGTATTATTGCCTGCCATAATCCAGGCCAGACGCTTTCGTACAGAGCAGGTACCAGATCGCATGATATTTTTTCTGGACATCAAATACTACCCAAGGAACCATAACCAACGCTTCGAAATGATTAAGTTATATTTTTTAGCATTTTATGGATATTAAACTGGAATTCCGCTAGTCGTGCCTGTATTATCGTCATCCATGGTCCAGGCCAGAAGCCTTGGTATGGTGCCGGTACAAGATCGCATGATATTTTTCCAGGACATCAAACACGAACTAAGGAACCATAACCAACTCTTCGAAATGATCAAGTTACATTTTGGCATTTTATGGCAATTAAACTTGATTTCCGACAGTCGTGTCGTTATTATCGCCTGCCATGGTCCAGGACGGACGGCTTGGTATGGAGCCGGTACCGAATCGCATGACATTTTTTCGGGACATCAAATACAACCCAAGGAACCATAACCAACGCTTCGTAATGCTCATGTTACATTTTTTGGCATTTTATGGCAATTAAACTGGATTTCCGCTAGTCGTGCCTGTATAATCGCCTGCCATCGTCCAGGTCGGACACCTTGGTACGGATCTGGTACCGGTTCGCATGATATTTTTCCAGGACATCAAATACGACCCAAGGAACCATAAACAAATCTTCAAAATGATCAAGTTACAATTTTTGGAATTTTATGGCAATTAAACTAGAATTCCGCTAGTTGTACCGGTATTATTGCTTGCCATGGTCCAGGACGGACGCCTTGGTATGGAGCCGATACCGGATTGCATAATATTTTTCTGGACATCAAATACGAATTTAGGAACCATAACCAACGCTTCGAAATGATTGATTTACATGTTTTTCCATTTTATGGCAATTAAACTGGAATTCCGCTAGTCGTGCCTGTATTATCGCCTGCCATGGTCCAGGCCGGGCGCCTTGGTACGGAGCCGGTACCGGATCACATGATATTTATCCGGGACAGCAAATACGACCCATGGAACAATAACCAACGCTTCAAAATGATCAAGTTACATTTTATGGCATTTTATGGAAATTAAATTGGAATTTCGCCAGTCGTGCCTGTATTATCGCCGCCATGGTCCATGCCGGACGCCTTAGTACGGAGCCGGTTATGGTTCGCATGATATTTGTTCGAACATCAAATACAACATTAGGAACCATAGGCAACGCTTTGAAATGATCAAGTTACATTTTTTGTAATCTTATGGCAATTAAACTGGAAATCCGACAGCCGTGCTTGTATTATCGCCTGCCATAGTCCAGGTCGGACGCCTTGGTACGGAGCTGGTACCGGGTCGCATGATATTTATCCGGGACATCAAATATGACCCAAGGAACCATAACCAATGCTTTGAAACAATCAAGTTACATATTTTGGCATTTTATGGCTATTAAACTGGAATTCCGTCTGTCGTGCCTGTATTATCGCCTGCAATGGTCCAGGCTGGACGACGTGGTAGGTAATCGGTACTGAATTGCATGATATTTATTCGGGACATCAAATATGACCCAAGGAACCATAATCAACGCTTCGAAAGGATCAAGTTACATTTTTTGGCATTTTATGGCAATTAAACTATTATTCAGCCAGTCGTGCTTGTATTATCGCCATCCATGGTCCAGGCCGGACGCCTTGGTACGGAGCGGGTACCGGATATCATGATATTTTTTCGGGACATCAAATAAGACACAAGAAACCATAACCAAAGCTTCGAAATGATCAAGTTACTTTTTTTGGCATTTTATGGCAATTAAACTGGAATTCCGCTAGTCGTGCCTCTACTATTGCCTGCCATGTTCCAGGCCGGACACCTTGGTGCGGAGCCGTTACCGGATCACATGATATTTTTCTGGAACATCAAATACGACCCAAGGAACTATAACCAATGCTTCGAAATTATCAAGTTATATTTTTTGGCATTTTATGGCAATTAAACTGGAATTCCGTCAGTCGTGCATGTATTATCACCTGCCATGGTCCAGGCTGGACGCCTAGTACGGAATCAGTACCGGATTGCATGATATTTGTCCGAGATATCAAATATGACCCAAGGAACCATAACCAACACTTCGAAATGA
>MDKI01276826.1:0-18957 GCA_005239505.1 Nicotiana paniculata
TTTTCTGTTCAATTAAATATTGTATAACTCTAAAAATTAATTATTTAATTTAGAGATTAAATGTACAATTAATGTTGTTTAATTTATAGTTGACGACATGGACGTGTCGCCTATACATCCCGGGCCTTACTCCGCTGAGCTATTAGTGCTACATGGAGATCATAGGTCCACCCACGTATAGGAGGGAGAGTTATTGTCCCTGACTCTCCGCACCAGGAGAGTGGACGACTTGTGGGATTTTATGAGGGACAGAGATCTCCATCCCCGTGTAGTCCAGCGCTTGCAGGATACGGGATTCTATAGGATTTTTGAGATCGGGTGACTGTAGCTCGACTGGGCTTTGATCACGGCATTGATTGAGTGGTGGCGACCCGAGACACACATTTTCCACCTGCCCATTAGCGAGGCCACCATCACATTGCAGGACCTAGAGGTTTTATATGGCCTGCCCGTTGATGGCCTGCCCGTTGCACTGCCTCAGCATATGAGATATATGGCGCGTGGGCATTATTTGGACATGCTGCAGTAGCTCACGGGTTTCAGGCCACAGGACGAGACTTCATCGTCGGGGGCCAGTCGGATGAGTTTGACAGCTATTAGACAGCACCTGGAGATACTGCACCCCGACATCATCGGCGATACGGACGAGCTACATATTCACCGGTATACGAGTTGTTGTTGCTTCTTCTATTTGGGGGAGTCTTATTCACCGATATATCTTCAGATGCTACATTATATACCCCTGTACAACTGGGGTGCTACTGTTCTCGCCTACATGCACAGGGAGATGTATCGGGCGAGCATGGGCACCCAGAGTGACGTTTGTGGTTTTTTGTCGCTTCTACATGTGACAATATTTTTGAATAATCTGTTCATTAGTTCCAATTCTACCTAGTTAGACTTTATCTTAAACCTTATGTCAACTTTGTATGTTAGGTTTGGGACTGGGAGCGGTTCCTGTAGTTTCAGCCACCGCTACCACCATTACCTCCGAATGTACCACCCCCGTTTCTCCCTCTAGCTAGGAGGTGGGTTCTCCTCCATAGAATTGCACGAGAGTATGATGCTCATCATAATCTTCCCCTCTACAGGGATGTGTTGGATCTGTTGGAGGGCGCAAAGGTAAATATGTAACTAAACTTACTTGGTATAGATTAACTTAGTGTTGCGCATACTCACGTTTTATGTTCTTATTTGATAGTTCATCTGGACGCCATACAACGACGACTTGATAGGTGGCCTTCCAGATTATTGCTCGGTCGGTCGACTGATTTGGAGCACTTTCGTTCCGCTGATATGCCTCGATATTGTGGAGCATCATGCCATGGAGCGGGTACTTAGCCAGTTTGGTCGTTTGCAGTATGTACGGTGGGGGCCTACATGGAGCCTACACATTATCAAAGGGATGACCGTTCCATGGCGGAAGACACATTTATAGCATGGGTAGCGGCGCAGGTCCATACTTGGGACCAGCGAGCTCACCTGATCCCACCTCCACCTACACAGATCCAAGCAAAGACTATCCATATGTATACGTCCTGGTACCGCCGCGTTACCCAACTTTTTGTCGGGAATCCCATTCATCAGGCTGACAGTCGGTACGTTCCATACGCCGGGCGGCACGAGGCCCTGGTATGTTTTCTATTATTATTAATTATATAACTGTAACTTATTGCAATATATGTAGTTTATATTTTATACGTTGTGCAGGCTACTGGACTACATACAGTCTATCAGATGGGACTACAGATGCAGGAGCATGTCGGCGATCATGTGACTGCTTTGCATGATTACGGCCGGCGATTTGTAGAGGTGGCTGCCCGGACACTGCAGCGAGCCCGAGAGGATCAGCGTTTGGGACACGAGTCTTATTATGTGGAGCCAGGGTAGTACCAGCGAGGCAGGGGTGTCGCACGAGGTGGTGGTGCCGGACGAGGTGGTGGTGCCCGAAGAGGTGGGGGTGCCAAACCAGGTGGTGGGCGGAGAGGAGGTGGTCCCCAGTAAGGGGGGTGTTGGGGCCCCTGCTGATGATGTTGCTGTTGATCTGTCGGGTGGCCTACATGAGACGGACATGCCGTCATACAGCCTTGGGATGCATCTCACTCCAGGGACTTCACAAGTGACACCGTCAGGTCCATTATTGATCACAGGCACGGAACTTGCTGGAGAGGATTGGGATACATACTTCCCAGGCCCATCTACCGCTGCTGAGGATCGGTCGACCCGAGATTTGCATAGTGGGTGTCGGCTGAGTTATGACTCATCATCACAGGCGCAGGTATGGTTTTATTAGTATTGAATTTAAATTTGTTTTTATTCTTCTCCATTATTTTCCATAACTTTATTAATTTCCTTTTTAAGGCTTCATCCCCGCCTGTTACGGAGGCCCCTTCATGCGATGTTCACATGGCTGCGACAGATGATTACATTCAGGAGCCCGATGAGACCATGGTAAGACAATTTAAATTCTTGTGACTTAATATGTATTTTCCTATACTGGGCTGACTAATCATTTCTAGGTTTCTACTGATAATCATCCTGCAGCGCATCCGGCTATAAAGAGGCGACTTGATGATGATGATCCTGATTGGGTAACTGGGCGGGATGGGATGCGCCTCAGGCCAGCAACTGCATTGAAGCACATCGGATGCGGGACACATTGATTTTCTTTCCTTTTTTTTTTGTATTTGATGTAAATAATATTTTATGTAAATAATAAAAACAATTTTTATGTTTATATAATATGCACATTACTTGTTTATTTCCCCGTTCATTATTTAGTTTAATACTACAACACAAACACAAACATTAAAACTTAACATAATTAAAATTCAGTACAATTAATGAAAATACATGACAAGGGGAACATAAAAATAAAGTAGTACACTAAACACATACATGTCAATGTTTAGCCCCTGCCGGCCATTATTTTCTGCTTCAACCACTTACATTATTCTTCCAGCCTATTTTTTTCTTCTTCCACCTCTTTTAGTTTCGCCTCCACCTCCTCAACTTCTCGTTTATGTTGTCTTTCACGTTCCCACTGTTTTAAACACAAATTATGAAGATGCTGCAAAGATTCTTTGTAGCATTCCTGATAACAGGGTTCATCAACCCATACCTCAAAATTGCAAATAGGTTCGTCGGGAACCTTATAAAACTTGTTCATACAGTGCCAGTAGCGGCGTCCAACTTCACCATTATCCCAACAACTATTCATCATGCATTTTTTGCCGCACTCGCACCTTGGTACATAAGAACGTTCAGCCATTTGTGACAGCGTTAAAAAAACCTTGATTTTCTTGAAAGATTTGCTATTAGTTATTGTTGAGCGTAGAAAAAGTTGTTTCGTACCCGTCAGAATGAGCCCGTTATTTATAGGCAAGGCAACATACATAACGTAGTACTTAACCGCGCTATGCTTTGCGTGTTAAAGATTCTGATGGGTACGAAACAGCTTTTTGTCAGTTGGGCAGCTTTTTCAGTCCGACAAGACAACACACATAACGTAGTATTTAACCGCGTTATATATACACATAACTTAGTATATAACCACCATATGCTTTGCGTGTTAAAGATTATGTCGGATACAAAATAACTTTTTGTCAGTTGGGCAACTTTTTTAGTTCGACAAGACAACCCATAAACAAATTTTTACTATAATTTTTTTTTAATTATCATTTAAAAACTGAAATGGAAGAGTTCAACTCATAATTAACAAACATAATTTTATTTTATAAATCTTGCAACATAAACAAAAAAACTAATTATTACAATATAAACTCATTGATAGTTGGGAACACTAGAAGAACACCCATCACGAGCTTGATTACTATTGCCACCCAAATCAGCTGAAGGACATTTTCGACGGTCGTGTCCTGTTTGCGAGCATATACCACATTTGCACGCATAAACGGTATCACTAACATCCATTTGGTTCCGTATACGCGTTCTCTTCTGCACCTGTATTCGACGCAAATAGGACTTGTTACACACCATTTTAAATGGTTCCGGCGGCCAATAATGCTCAGCACCCAATGACTGCATTTGCTCACTATAGGTGTTTAGGTACTTGGCAACACTATGTTGTTTATCAACGTAGTTGGTTATACCTAAACCAACATGTTGAAAGCACTTGATGGAATGTGAGCAAGGCATGTGGTATATGGACCATTTCCCACAAGAGCATAACCTTGTAGATTCATTTCCAGTATGTACATTATTCCCCCGATTTTGATGGATAGCAGTGCGAACTTCAAAAATATTTCTTTCGTTATCATACTGCAAAAATGAATGCCAATATGCTCGACACCTGTATTTCTCAAATCTCTTCATCGGCACTGGCATAAATTCAACATCCTTTTCCATCAATGAAGTTACAGCTGCAGACCTTTCAACAAACCTCTCCGCCATCTGCTTGAACGACATCAGCACCATGGCAGTGACATGCAATCCTCTTGCCGACTTCAATAACCTGTTGAAAGACTCTGACACGTTTGTAGTCAGAATTCCCCATTGTCTGCCACCATCCGCATGCAAAGTCCACTTTTCAGGGTGATGTCGCAGTAACCAACGATAGGCTGCCTCGTCTTCTTGCCTGATAGATTCCATGTGCCTCTGAAATTTATGTTGTTGGTGGCCTGTTGCTGCCATCCACATCAAATCATGCAGATCCTTGTTGGGATATGCCTTTTGGAAATTGTCCTTAAAGTGCCTCACACAGTAACGGTGGTAGGCATAAGGTTCTTGCCATGCAGGCAAGTTCTCCACAGAACATAAGATACCACCATGCCGATCAAATATTGGACAAATACCGGAACGTTGTTTGACAACGTGCTCTTTCAAATGGTTCAAAAACAGCGTCCATGTCTCTTGTCTTTCATTGGCACAAACAGAAAAAGCTAGAGGAAATATATGTCCATTAGCATCTGCTGCAACGGCTATCAACAGCTTGATATCGTACTTTCCATAGACATGAGTGCCGTCTATGGATATTACGGGCCGGCAATGCGAAAAACCATCAATTGCTGGTTTAAACGCCCAGAGAACGTAATTGAATATATATTCTGGTTTTCCCGGACTCCGTTCAAACTTCCTTTCCACAGCCGTCCCGGGGTTAAAGTGCTGCAATGTTGCCATGTACTTGGGTAACGCTACAAATGACTTAACTATTTACCATAGGCAATTTCAAACACTCATTTGCGCCCGAGATATGCCTTTCTTTTGGTAATGGTATGGCCATATTCTTGGTGGACTGATGTAATGCACTCTTTGATTTTATACCTTATGGACACTTCAAAACTTCAAGGTGTGGAATAAGGACAAGAGAAATCAAGTCAATATTCAAGTTGAAGTGATTCCCGTTGAATGTGTCCATTTCACATGTGTGGGTGGGAATATATTTATACACTTTCCACATACCTGTGTTCTTCTTGCTCGCACGCAACATACAATGACATGGCCAAAACCACCTGTGAAAAACAACCTTGTATACATCCGGACTTGACTCCCATACCTGTATCTCACGACACTCTTTTACGTTTTTCATTTTACAAGCTCTGCTTACGTGCGCTTTATCAGGAAAAAGCATGCCTTTGCCAGTACCGTTGGTCTAGACTCATCTGACATTGCAGTCAGAATTTCATCTAAATCCCTTGTGAGAGTTTCCACATCCGGCATGCTTGGCAAGTTATCAACGTAAGGAATCTCCCTTGAATGAAACGACACTTGGAACTCGTACACTCTTCGTCTAGGGGGGTGGAGCATACTCCCTCGTCAAATTAGGTCCTTCATTCTCATCCTCCTCATCACCATCCTCATGAGGGAAGGGTGTCTCCTCTCCGAATTCCTCGGCATTGTTGTCGTAATCACTCTTCTCTTCCTCACTCTGTGCATCTGCCAGATCCCGATTTAATACGTCTTCTTCGGGCAATTGAGTGAGGACAGGTGGTTCAACTTTCTCGTTTTCACTGCACAACAAAGAAAATAATAAGCTACTGAAATTAATAAATACTTTCCATATAGCTGTATCACTTCACTTACAAGTCGTAATGTGATGAAATTCCATAATGGACAATTTTATGTTGGTGATGACTCCCAGAAGGACCACCATGATCCAACACACCAAAACTAGGCATATTCCAACTATGTGTGGGTTCATAACTTGTAAAATTTATATCTAGCTGATACCCCTTGTGGAATATATGAGCGTTAATACAAATTCAATACAACAAAAATACACATCGTAACACAAATAAAAATTAAAGTTTACCACTTGTCTTGTGAATTATGTAAAGAAGGAGAGAAATTATTTCCTCCTTGCTCATTCGCCGGCAGTGATAAGTTTAAATCAAGGCAAACTCTTTCATCCGGAACCTGTCCGGCAAAAACTGCTCCAGAATAACCACACGTTGACTGGGGGTTATCCCTACTATGCGCAACCTCATTCTTGGGAATGTCTTCGACCTTGACGTACATATCCAACATTTTGATTACAAGAAATTCCCGATATTCATCCGGAGTCCTCAGAAAATCCCTCAAAGTTTCATCATCGTCGATGTTAAACTCCGAGTAAAACGCAATCCCTTGCGGAGTGACAGAATACGAATATCTTCCGGTTACTTTAAGTTTCACCGAACATTTTCTCACACTCATTTTTTTGCATAACAACGATACCAATGTATCGTACTCTATTGTAAGTGGCAGTTTAACATGACACTGTGGAGATAAACTGTACCTCATAGAGTTATTCTCCATCATAACCTCACCCCCCTCCCCCCAATATAATGAAACTTTTATTTTTCGTTTTTCAGACATTATGAAAAAATGCTTGAGAATTTAACAAGAAGCAAAGTTTGAACGGGAGTTAGAATATTTTTTGAATGGATTTTCATAAATCCTGACACCTTTATATAAGGAAATGGCTTGAAATTTTTGATGTATAGCGCGATTATTTCATGCGCTATACATTTCCGTCAGATGGTGTCAGCATAGCGCGGAAAAAAGATGCGTTATGCATGTATAACGCGGTAATAAACCGGGCTATACCTTAACGGCTATAATATCGTTAATGTATAGCGCGGTTTATTACCGCGTTACACATAGTTTGATCCCTCTTTTTTTTTTTACACCTATTAACGTCACACTTGTCCAAAAACCCAATAATTGGGTTCCGGACTCCCGGTTGGTGAGGGGTGATTTAGTAGGATTTGTCAAGTAAAACAACAAATGTATTATTTATTAGTTTTGGTATTGTAAATTACTTGTTTGGTAGTGATTTTTAACCTATAGATAACTAATACAAGTATTAATTATTCATCATTTCCAGTATTAGTCTTCTACGTAATAAACCATAACATATTAGCAACATTATGAGTTTTAATACATAAATAAGCATGTATAAAAACAAAATTGCACTATCAAAACCTTTAATACAACAAGCCAAATAGTCGATAAGAAATAATCACAGCATAACTAATCTCAAAATTACTAATCCCGGAATTACTAGTATACCTTATTCATTACTATTTTTATACACCCTGCCAAACAACTCCTGAAGGCTAAGGGGTCGTTTGATTGAAAGACAAGTTATGTTGGGATTAGTTATACTAGGATAAATTATGCTGAGATTAGTTATTCTGATAATATTTTTTATTAACTGTTAGGTATATTAATCTTGTATTTGTCAATTTTACTGCTTTATTTTGGAATAACTTATCTTGAGATTACTATTCTCCCTTCTGTAGGTATAAATTATCCTGATACTATTTTTAATCTTGAGATAAATTATGTCAGAATTAATAACCAAACAAGTAAAACAGTACTAGTAAATTTTTAATCCCGAAATTATATTTAATTATCCAACATACCAATGGCCCCAGGGGAATATTTAATCCATTAATCTCCTTATCGGTGTTAGGTAGCAGTTTTGGTTTTGGATTTTTTTCCTTTACACTTCTTTTCCTCACTTGTAAACCAAAATGCAAAATGACAACTCGATGCGATTTCCAAATATAGATCGACACCCTTAAGGCCTTATTTATTTTTAAGATTAAGATATCTGAATTTAAATACATATCTGAATATTAAGATGTGTATTAAGATT
Source organism: Nicotiana paniculata (assembly GCA_005239505.1). Lineage (NCBI taxonomy): Eukaryota > Viridiplantae > Streptophyta > Magnoliopsida > Solanales > Solanaceae > Nicotiana > Nicotiana paniculata. The sequence continues at coordinate 8,105 of MDKI01276826.1, forward strand.
AAAATATTTATATCTGAATACACATATGAGTATTAAGATGTGTATTAAGATCTGAATACTAAATAATTAAGATTGTTTGATTTTTAACATCTGAATATATATAATTTATCTTTATTTGAAAATTAATAAACATAAAATTTAAATAAAATACTAATTAATCAAATATTCTATTGATAAAATATATAATTTTTTAAAATATGATAGTTGTTGGTGGTGATGGCTAACGGGTGAATACCGACTAGAGGCAGTGGTTGGTGATAGTTTTGGTTGATGGTGGTGGTTCAAGGTAGTAACTAGTGGCGATTGATAGTGGTGGCGATTATGATTGAGGATGATGGTAGTTGGTGGTGATAGTTAATAATGATGGGTGGTGGTGGTAATTGTGATTGGGGAAGGTAGCGGTGGGTGGTGGTAGGTTATAATGATGGGCAGTGCGAGGGGTGATTAGTTGTGGTAGTTGAGGTGGATGAGTATTGATTGTGGTTAAGATTGATGGTGGTGGATTTGATGGGAATGGTGGATAGCGATAGTCAATAATGGTGACGGCTATGATCAAGGATGATGGCGGTGGTGGCAGCGGCATTGTGGTAGTTGATAGTGGTAGGATGTGACGGCAGTTAATAATGAATATGGATGATTGCATCTTAATGAAATTAAGTATATGCTGTAGATCTTAATCATAGACCTATTTAGACCCATTAAATAATTATGAAGTAAAAAAACACACACTTAATGATTAGAATCTGAATAATTAAGATTTAGACTTTAAAAACAAACAGATTCAATGTCTGAGATTTGAATGATTAAGTTTCATACTTCCATTAAGTACAAACAAATGAGACGTAAGTGTCACATTTATTTTTAAAGGATCAAAAAAATAAATAATATTTTACTAAGTATAACATAGATTAAGACAGTAACGTTTCGTGCTGCGTCGGTTCTCTTCGTGTCTATCTGTTAACGAATCCGAAATAGGACCAGGTCCATTTCAAAATTACTTTGATCTTTTCGTTTATTTCTATTTTATGCATTAGTATTCAAAGTTTGTCTATTGTTGTTTTATTCTTTTGTGTTTTTGTTTTTTAATAACCCTTAAAGCTGGACACAACTTCGATGACACGTATTGAATTGTTATTTAAGTTTATATAAACTTATTTTCTTCTTATTCTATTTCAAAAAAAAAAAAAAAAAAATCTAATGAATTTTAGAAATAATTTAACCTAAACTTATCATTATACTCTTAATAAGAGACTTTTAAAATCATACAAATACTATAATATATTTAAAATAACAAGTTTCAAAAAGATTATATCCCTACAGATGTTATGTTTGTTTAGGAATTGGGACCACATATTTGGGAAGTCTCACGTAAATTGGAACGGTACAGAGTACCGTATAATCCGCTTATTGCCAAGTTATATTGAGTGAAAACTTGATTATTTTCTTTTTTCATTTTAATTATTGCTTTCCATTTTTATGGCAATTCCAACCTGAGAATCGCTACACTATCTAATGCAGGCGGTAAAGATAATTTCCTTCCATATACTCTTATCAAGCATATGGGACTACTGACCTATCTCTATAAAGTTATTAATATGGCTTCCCTTACTTTATTCTTCATGCTAGATTACAGGGAAATAGTTGTTTAATTTGTTTGTATAAATATATTGTATTTGGAGCCTGTCACATTTTTGTTCTAAATACCAATTAGGAAAGAAACAAAACTCGTTACTACTCCCTTCGTTCACTTTAACTTAGCATGTATACTAAAAATAGATTTTTATTTTTTCTTGTCACATTACGTATATCAAGAGAAGATAAAAAAAATTTCCTGTTATACTCACAGAATTTATTACCCATTTCAAATCATTTTCTCAAATCCAATAAAATATGCATCAATTTTTTTTGGTAAGTATAATTTTCATTAATCACCAAAGAAGTCATTACAAAGCAGCTAAGTCATCCTCGACTTGCTTAATCTTTACATACAACTAACTCTATAACTATACTATGATCAGTACATAAAGACATTTACATAAGAAAGCTTGGCTAGTTTCCATATTAGCTTCAGAATATCAATTGCTGCACCTTCGCCCGTACTAATCCTTGCGCTCTAATATTGCACACACATGCTACTTATCTGGCTTTTGCTCTGCAGTTCTTGCTTTTTCTTCAAATATTCTGCTATTCCTCTCTTTCCATATCCCATGAATATACTTTGCATACATCATTTTCATGACCTTAGCTTTACATGATCTCCCTTTAGCTTGCTGTATCACCCATGCCATCATCTGCACCCCTTATTGAACTGTATTCCCAGGATTTCCAACCGATTGTAGAAGCCTCCACCATATTGCTTTAGCATAGCTGCATTCACTAAACAAATGCAAGTGTGCTTCATCTACATTCTCAATTAGCCAACCTATCTATTGTCATCAGCCTCCCATGGAATTGCATCCACTTAGTGAACACTACTTTAGGTCTAGCTTCATTATGAAACATTAAGGTTCTCCATGCCACCTTGTTGTAACTTCCCAGAATGCTTAGGTACACTTGTTTAGTAATGGTCTTATTGTGCTTTACTGCTGGCAGTTGTTGAATCACCTCTCTTGCCTCTATAATCTTCTTAACCATCCAACTTGACTGTTGAGGTACCCTCATTTCCAGAATGTTATGCCTTTTAATGTAATAGGAGTGGATCCATTTTATCCATATTTTATCCTTCTTCTGTTCCAGATCCCAATAAACACTAGTAATAGTAGCTCTGTTCCAAACTGTTGTCGCGCCCCTCCCCCCCTCTCTTTCCTCCCCTTTCGGATCGGTCAGGGTATTCGACATTATTGGGACAACTCGTTTCCTTTTGGGAAAGGGATAAGGAATTGAAGAGTCGCAAGCTAACGAGTTAAGGTGCATTAGGTCACCTACTAAAGGTTATTTACAAACACAGATTAGATAACTAGAGATAGGGTAAGGCCTTGAAATTACTTCAAGGGGAAGGTGTTAGGCATCCCTCGAAGTCCACAACTGTGGTTCCCGGCCCAAACAAACTTTGTGAACAGATAGCATATAAGCAATAAACACATAGGTAGATAGATGAAGGTTTTGAGAAGATTTGCAGTCCAAGCACACATATGTGCTTAAGTTTAAAAGATTTAAAGTCTAAGCACATATACAAAATTCCGGAGGTTTTACAATCTAAGCACACATGTGTAAGGGATAGGGGGAGGGTCCTAGGTTGTTTATCCTATACGATCACATCAGTATAATGCCTGGTAATCACTCCTCAGAAGAGGGGATACACGTGGCATTAGCGCACCGGATATCATATCCATATCTACCCTTCCCACCCCTTAGTGGTTATTAAGCGAGTTTATTTAATGGCCTCTGGGCGTGCTATTACCCGTCCCTTCTTAATGGTCCTGGAGGAGATTAGGACCTCTACCTATGGGCAGTTCTAGACAGACTCCTAAGGTATAAAAGGAGAAAATACTAGGCGACAGGCAAGAAGAAATAGGACTTTAGCAAATAAAAATAGGAAATAAGCAATTAAGAGGATCATGTTTACCTCCACAAATATTACATGTAAAAAGCACGTCTCAAACACAAACAAGGGCAGTATTATTAAGCAGGATCCTAAAACATGATGTCTAAGCCTGTTAACCATTAGGCAGTAAACACAAAAAAAGGAAACAGTTTTCCAGTTTTAAAAAAGGTTGGTTACCTAAGGCTTGCCTAGGCGTGGAGGAATGCACAATAATTACCAGAATTATTAAACAGTTTAGAAGTTGTTTTACCTAAAGCATGTTGTTCTAAGTTTTGCAAAGACACATGGGTTATTACCAGTATATCTAACACAAGATAATAATATGTGAGACTGTCTTATGTCCCTTTTTCATGCATCCGTAGTTTAGCTAGATGTGACTTAGTGAGATCCTAAAACAGGGTATCTAGTATAGACATGATAAGATGCAGAATGATTTATATGCAAAATTCCTAAAAAAAAAAAAAACATGATTTCTAGATGCACAGAAAGTTATAGCATGATTTCAGAATATGCAGTAGCAACAGTTTTCATGTTAATGTTGTTATTTAGCCTAGAAGCAGGATTTCTAAGTGATGAAAATAATGTCAAATGAGATGCTGAAAACAAGAAACCTAAGAACATGATATCTAATGCATGACATGCTTAGAATGTATTGGCCCTAAACATGGATTCTAATGCGCACATAGAAAATGTAAACCTAAGACATGGTTTCTACCCCCATGATATTGATAACAGACATAGCTACCCTCCCCTTTTCACTATCCATCACTAATATGATAAGAGAAAATAAGAAGTTACACTATACGGAGCCTGAAAACAGGCCCAAATTCTCAGAACATCAAATGCCCAAATTTTTCATGGCCTTTCTCATATCCGGGTGTGTCAGAGTTCCCTAAGGACCTCAAGGGATCCCGGGCAGTGCTCACACCCAGACTTCACAACCATAATTGAGTAAGTGTAGTGTAGAAGTGCCAACCCTAATGCATCAGAGTTCAGAGGGATATCATAGGGATCCCTAAGCAGTCACACATTAGAGGGGCAGAACTTAAGGACCTAGGAGTAGAATGAGAGTGATTGACATAGTTTTGAAAAGGTTTTAGTAAGGAAACAATGTTAAAAGGGACTTGCTTGAAACAGTTTTGTGAAATAAAAGAGGGAGTCATTCAGTAAAACAACTTTTGAAAAGAGAGGGAGTTATATAATTAAACAACAACAGATCAAAAATAGAACCAAAATCAAACTCAGCAATACTAAGAGAACACAGAACCAAAACAGGAAGAACAAACCTACACACAGGGGTGATGGGGATTGGGGACACATAGAGCATATGTAGTGCACACATAGTTACAGGAGCATGAAAATTCTTATAGGGGTTTAGGGAACCAGGGGATTAGATAATGGTATCATCATATCATGAATATCAGAACCAACAAAGGATAAGACAACTTAGGATAGCCAAATACTTTGCACAAAAAGTTCATGATAGAAATCAGGGAACACATAAGTAAGGCAGAGTCACATTGAGGTATACTACAAAAAGGGGGTTCATGAGCAGGCTGGTCCTAAGGGGGTTGGACATATTCAGAAGCATGCTAATAAAATGGTAAAGTAGACATATTAGTTGTAGGTTGAACTAAAAAACCACAGATAGAAGCATATTAGAAACATGATAAACTGAAGCAGTAAAAGAAGCATATTGGTTTGGAACTTAAATTGAAAATCAGAGCATACTAGTAAAAGGACAGTAAACACAAAGGTGAAGGGACAAAAGAGCACAATAGTCACCCTTGGCTTGCAGCCGGCTAACTCAGAATAATAGTAAGTGACACAGAAAGAGAGAAGAAAGCTTTAAGTGTGAGAGATAGAGTTTGAACTAAGTGTGTTCGTGTGTGTTGAGTTCAGTGTATGAGTATGTATTAGTGCATTGTGTTGGTGAGTGTGTACATATTTATAGTAGTTTGAAACTAGGTAAAATAAGGTAAAAAACACAATTAGGCAGTAAGTTATGGAGCTCAGAACCAATTAGAGCAACAATCAGTCCAACATACTCCCTTAATTAAGGGAGTCATTTCAAATGGTAAAAGACAGGAAAATAGTAAGGAAAGGTATTATGTATGACTGGAGCATAAATAAGGAAATAATTTCAATTAGTGCAAGTAACTAAGCTAGGTACATAAAGGTCTAATATAGGAAACAATCAGTAAGAACCAAATAATAATAGTCAATCACATAATAAGGTAAGAAAATAGTTTACAGGTTGGAAATAAGTAAAGAAATCATCACAGGTAATCAGTAAAAGGTGTTAATCACAGGAAATTAGGAATTCAAATAAGAACAATGATGATTAAGGAGAGAGTTAACACAAAACTTTATGAACAAACAAAATAAACACATAGTAGTCAAGAAAAAGCAACAAAATCAGAAACCCTAATGGACACAGTGGTACAAATCACGTAGAATCAGGGATTCAACCAGAAAACAGTATTGACTAGAGCAATTAGTAGAAGAAACGTAATATAAGCGAAAGAATCAAGAATTAGAAACCCTAATATAAATGATTAATTTCTGGTGAAAAAATGGTACAAAATTATATGATTAGGCTATAATTGCAAAGTTATTGCAATTATAGCCAAAAGGTGCCAGTTTGGCTAATTATGAAATAATTTGGGCTCAATAGGTCCATAAATATAAATAATAAATCAAGAAATGTTTGGAAGTCGTTTGTGATGCAATTTTGTAATTATTTATTGGAAATAAAGTACTGGACAAATTAATAAAAATGTAGAAAAATTATGAAAAAATACCAATTGATGCCAATGCATGATTTTGAAAGCATATATGCATTTTGAAATATTTTAGGAAAAATTGAGTATCAACAACTGCTCTTCTTTACCCGAAAAGGATGAAAGAGTTGTTGGGTAAAGATATATGGCCAATTTTGACCGAGCGAAACGGTTTGAAAGATTTAGGGCCGTGCCCTGGTTTCAGAGCTGCCTACATATCCCTGGTTTTACAGGAATCAGGCCGTATGTAGTTCCAGATTCATCGGCGAAGTATACTGATGAAGTTATCACAAGAACGGATGCAATATCTAGGGATAGGCGACTGGACGATTTACGAAATATCGGGTTCGAGACGGTTGGGAGAAGTGGAGCGGGATTGCTCCTGCTGGGATAGTCGTTGATCGTCGGGTTACCTGCAAATAAAGCAATACAAGCGTATACTATGCATATTTAAACAAGATGCAGGTTCCCGTTGGACTATGAAAGTTGTCTTTGGACGGTTAGGGAAGACGTCCTTAGACCATGATGTCACGGGCCATGAATTGTTTGATGAGAGATTCGCAGGCCATGAAATGATGTTCTCGGGCTATGAAGATGGTGCCTCCGAACTATGATGCCTTTGAATAATGATATGCAAATTGAGAGAGATCCTCAGGCCATGACATGGTGTCTTCCGGCTATGAGGATGGTGTCGTTAGACTATGACTCCTTTGGAAAGGTTGGCGATATTTCAGCCTATGATATGCAATAATATAATGCTGACAAGACAGAGCTTAGTCTTGCGAATTGAAGGGCGGAGCTTAGCCTGAAAGAGAAGCGAAGTAGATAATGCTTGAGAGACAGCGGTTAGTCTCGGTGAAAAAGTAGATTGGAGGAGGAGCTTAGCCTCATGCAGATAAGAAGGCAGAGATAGCCTTATGCAAGGGAAGGCAGGGGATTAACCTTATGCAGATAGGAAGGCAGAATATTAGTCTTATGCAAGGGACGTTAGAAGATTAGTCTTATGCAAGGGAAGACAGAAGATTAGCCTTATGCAGGGGAAGGCAGAAGATTATCCTTGTGCAAGGGAAGGAAGAAGATTAGCCTTATGCAAGGGAAGGAAGAAGATTAGCCTTATGAAGATAGGAAGACAGAAGATTAGCCTTATGCAAATGGAGGTAGAGCTTAACCTCATACAGATAGGAAGGCAGAAGATTAGCCTTATGCAGATAGGAAGGCAGAAGATTATCCTTATGCAGATAGGAAGGCAGAAGATTAGCCTTATGCAAATGAAGGTAGAGCTTAACCTCATGCAAGGGAAGGCAGAAGATTAGCCTTATGTAGGGGAAGGCAGAAGATTAGCCTTATGTAGGGGAAGGAAGAAGATTAGCCTTATGCAGATAGGAAGGCAGAGATAGCCTTATGCAAGGGAAGGCGGAAGATTAGCCTTATGAAGATAGAAAGGCAGAAGATTAGACTTATGAAAATGGAGGTAGAGATTAACCTCATGTAAATGTGGGACAGAGCTTAGTCCCGTGCAAGATGAAGGCAGGGCTTGACCCTATGCAAAGGAACAAATAGCGAATGCTAATAGGATTTCTAGCCGGTAATAGGTTGTGGTATTGCCATTGTTGCGAGAACTGTGACTATGGAGCACACTCGTTCTTTTATGCTGATAGTAAACCTTGCATTTGCGACTGTGTTGAAGTTCGTGACTTCGATACTTGTTTGTTCTTTATTACTGCATCCAAAGAAAAATCGTTAGTTCTGTAGATGGGGAAGGTTGGTTCGTATCCCCGCTGGCTTTGCCTGCTTCGTTCTTGTCACAACCCAAAATCTATAAGGTCGTGATGGCGCCGGTCATCATTGTCAGGCAAGCCAATCATTATAATTGAAATAATTTCCGATTTTAACATTTATGAAAAGCATTTCCTTTCACTTTATTACATATTAACTAAATAAAATCTGTTCAGTAAATACAATGGTTTAAATAGCCCTATTTTAACAAATATATCCCAACACATTCCGGAACCCGGTGTCACAAGTACATGAGCAATTTCTAAGAATTTTACAATTTCTACAAAGTTTGTCTGAAATACAAGTGGACAAGGGAAAATAAAATAATGTAATACAATATGAGAGAGACTCCGTCAGCTGCAGATCACCTCCGAATGATGCAGCTCGCCTAAGTCTCCTAATCCGCCACATCGCTATAAAGGTACCCGTGCAATAAAATGCATAGCAAGTGTAGCATGAGTACAAAAATAACGTGTACTCAGTAAGTCGCCCGCCTAAACTCAAGGAGGTAGTGACGAGATGTCAAATTAGACACTAGCTAAAAGTCAATTTAGAATATTCAAGTGTAACACTAAGCAAGATTATCATAGGCAATTTATTAAAATCAGGGGTAAATATTATCAACTCCGTTCACATTTAACACTTTATATCTTCGTCATATTAGCAACAATTAATCAACATGGGGGATTTAATTAGATAACAATTAATCAACGGGAAGGAACAACTTCTTCCAAAATTTTTAATAACTTTAAATCTCTGTCATTTCAATTGACAACTTAAAATCCTAGTCCAGTAATCAGGCAAAAATCATAGCAACTACACAGTAAATATCACGCGCAAGCGATGCCGAGGGTCGAACGGCGCGGACCAACAATAATAAATTGTGCACTACCGAGGGTCGAACGGCTCGAACCATAGATGCATCTATCTGCCCCACTTGCGAATCGATCATACGACGCGGTTATACATACAAATAATAAGGCTAGCCTTCTCGCGAATCATACCTGCGACTCAGGTGCTCATATGTACACATATCCACATAATAAATCCGTATTTTTATCAAGAAAGCAGTTTTCTCAGGAAAGTGGTAAAATTCTTCTTAAAGGAACATGAGCTATAGTTTTTTTTAAATCTTTGTTTTGAAACTCATTTGCCAAGTTTAATAATATTCCATAATATAACCCTACCAGGTATACAATTATCCACCGAGGAATCAATTTTCTTTCTAGATGATTAAGAAAATGAACTCTAGTCTTCTTCAGATATTCAATTACGATTTCGATTATATTAGCAGTTTAATATTACAGGCAGGATCACAGGTACAACACGTAAGGCATGCTAGTGGGTCCTAGACTATCCGGACATGGCATAATAGTAGCTACGCACGGACTCCCGTCACCTTGTGTGTACGTAGCCCCCGAAGATAATAGCACATACTTAATTAATTCAGCTAGGGGGACAATTCCCCCTCACAAAGTTAGAAAGGAGACTTACCTCGCTCCGAAATTTCATAACCGGCTTCCAAGCCCTTCCGACGACTCCAACGGACGCACAACGCCCCAAAAATATCCAATTCACGGTAAATCAATGAAAATATACTCTAATATTTGCAACAATTACAAATTATATAATTTCCCAACCCTTCTTAGTGAAAAGACCAAAATGCCCTCGGGCCCACGTGCCCGGAATCCAAAATTTGTCGAAGATAAATCCTACCCATAGCTTTACTATTTCAAATATACAATTTACACTAAATTCCATGCTCAAATTCGTGGTTAAAATCCAAATACAAATTTCTAGGTTTTCTTCAAGATTTCCCAATTTTTCCATAATTTTTCATGTATAATTCCATGTAATAACCTTATATTTATCTTAAAAGCATAAAGAAATTGCTTACCTAGCAATGCATGAAGAAAATCCTCTCTTGAAGCCCCTCAAAATCGCCCCATACCAAAAGAAAATGGGAGAAATGAGCCAAGAATCTCGTTTAAAATGATACACTGCCCAGGCATCCTTCTGTGCGATCGCACAACATCAACCGCGATCGCACAAGCAAAATCATAGAAGCCTCCCAGAACACCCTGTGCGATCGCACAGTCACAGCTGCGATCGCACAAGCCATAACCTGAAGCCTCATATTTTTCCTCTGTGCGATCGCACAACAACATCTGTGACCGCATAGACAAGTGCAGCAGCCCCCAAAATCCTCCTCTGTGCGATTGCATACATCCAAGTGCGATCGCACAAGCCAAATTACCAGCCCCTATAATTCCTTCTCCACGATCGCACCACTAGGGCTGCGATCGCACTGAACCCCCAAAACACCAGAAAAACAACAACACAAAAACGCTTGAAAACAATCCGGAACCACCCCAAAACACACCCGAGGCCCTCGGGACCCTGTCCAATCGCACGACTCAGTCCCATAACATCACACAGACTTAGTCGAGCCTTGAAATCACCTCAAACAATATCGAAATCATGAATCGCAGCTCGATTGAAGCTTAATGAATTTAGAACTTTCAAACTTCCACATTCGATACGAAACCTATTAAATCACGTCCGATTGACCTCAAATTTTTCACGCCAGTCATATTTGACATTACAGACCTGCTCCAACTTCCGGAATCGCATTCCGACCCCGATATCAAGATTTCCACTTCCAGTCGGATTTCTCGAAAACCTTGTGTGAACAACTAATTTTTTACCACACCCAAATTCTATACTATTTTTTGCTGTAAATATTAATT
>ML321428.1:0-31692 GCA_005239505.1 Nicotiana paniculata
GGGAGAGGGAGGGGGAGGGGGAGGAGGAGGAAGGCCCTTCCATACAGACTGTAATCAAGGGGACATATCTCAAGAATTGGTCCATCAAGACCACCAAAGACGACGAGCCTCGAGGTAGCAAGACTAAACAAGCATTATTTACTGTTTTATTTACTAAATGGTTTTCCTTTTCGTGCATTTTTCAATTTCTGCAATAAAGATCTTCAATATTCAAAACAGTTATTCAATCTATCAAAGCATCTTCTAAATTTCTCTTAGGAATCTGATATTTATTGCTATTGTTTTCTCTTATTACTTTATTTATACAACATTACTATTACTTGTCTTGATGAACCGATGACTGTGACATGCAACGAGAAAACGCATCAAACGAACATTGATTCAGAGGAAAACGACATACCTGACGAGATTGTCAAAGAAGTTGAGAACTTTGAGTACAGACCTAAGTCTAACCTGGATGAGACAAAAGTTATCAACTTGGGGGATTCAGAAACGTAAAGGAGAATCGCATCAGCATTCATTTGTCACCATCAGAAAAGAAAGAATACACAGAGTTTCTAAGAGAGTATGAGGACATATTTGCATGGTCATATGATGACATGACTGGTTTAAGTACGTCTATTGTGGCTCACAAACTACCAACCAATCCAATGTGTCCACCAGTGAAACAAAAGCTCAGAACGTTCAAACCTGACATGAGTTTGAAAATCAACGAAGAAGTTACCAAGCAGATCAACGCCAAAGTTCTCCGGGTAGTGGAGTACCCGACATGGTTAGCCAACATTGTACCTGTGCCAAAGAAGGACGGGAAGGTCAGGGTATGCGTCGACTACCGGGATCTCAACCGGGTCAGTCCGAAAGACGACTTCCCCTTGCCAAACATACACATTCTGATTGATAATTGCGCCAAGCATGAGTTGCTGTCCTTTGTGGATTGCTTCGCTGATTATCACCAGATTTGGATGGATGAGGAAGATGCTGAAAACGACATTCATTACGCCGTGGCGAGTGTATTGTTACAAGATGATTCCATTCGGTCTAAAGAATGCAGGGGCCACCTACATGAGGGCCATGACCACCATATTCCATGACATGATTCACAAGGAGATAGGTGTACATGGATGATGTCATTATCAAATCAAAGAAAGTTGCTGATCACATGGAGAATTTGGGGAAGTTCTTCAACAAATTGCGAAAATACAATATGAAACTAAACCCCGCGAAGTGTGCATTCGGGGTTCTTGCTGGGATTTATTGTGAGCCGCCGGGGAATAGAATTGGACCCGTCCAAGGTCAAAGCCATTCACGATATACCACCACCAAGGAACAAGAAAAATGTGACGAGTTTCCTGGGGAGACTTAATTACATCAGTCGGTTTTTAGCAGAATCTACAGTCATCTGTGAGCCAATCTTTAAGATGCTAAAGAAGTACGCTGCGACCGAGTGCACCGATGATTGTCAAAAGGCTTTCGACAAAATCAAGGAATATTTGTCAACACCGCCAGTCCTAGTACTGCCCAAGCCAGGCAGACCTTTGCTACTCTATCTTGCAGTATTAGATGGATCTTTCGGCTGCGTTCTTGGGCAGCACGATGAAACCGGAAGGAAGGATCAAGATATTTATTACCTCAGCAAGAAGTTCCCTCCATATGAGGCCCGGTATTCTCTATTAGAACGTACCTGTTATGCTCTAACTTGGGTCGCCCAAAAGCTGAGACATTACTTCTGTGCCTACACAACATATCTCATATCAAGGATGGATCCATTAAAGTACATCTTTCAGAAGCCCATGCCCACTGGCAAGCTAGCCAAATGGCAAATCCTGCTGAGCGAATTCGACATTGTTTACATGACTCAGAAGGTAGTTAAAGGACAAGCTCTGGCTGACCATCTTGCTGAGAATCCCGTAGACGGAGGATACGAACCCCTGAAAACATATTTGCCTCATGAAGAGGTATCATTCATTGTTAAAGATATTGCAGATTCCTATGATGATTGGAGGATGTTCTTTGATGGAGCAGTAAACTTCAAGGGATTCGGTATTAGAGCAGTACTAGTATCAAAGACCGGTCAGCATTACCCGATATCCGCCAAATCAGGTTTCCTTGCACCAAAAATATGGCCGAATATGAAGCCTGCATCTTAGGGCTCAATATGGCCATTGACATGAACGTCCAGGAGCTGTTATTGATCGGTGATTCAGACTTATTGGTACTTCAGGTACAAAGAGAATGGGAAACAAAGAATTCCAAGATACTGCCGTATCTACACCACGTACAGGAGTTAGGAAAGAGGTTCACAAAGATAGAGTTCCGGCACGTCCCCAGAATCCAGTTTGAGTTCGTCGACACATAGCTACTTTGTCCTCAATGATCCAGCATTCGGACAAGAATTTCATTGACCCTATTCCCATAAAGATCCATAATCAGCCAGCTTACTGTGCCCATATCAAAGAAGAAGTAGATGGAAATCCTTGGTTTCATGACATCGATAAGTACTTCGCAAAAGGAGAATACCTCGAGCTTGCAAATTCCACTTAGAAACGCACACTTCGAAGATTGTCCAAATTTTTTTTCCACAGCGGAGGAATCCTGTATAGGAGGAATCCCGATTTGGGGTTATTAAGGTGTGTTGACGCAAAAGAAGCATCAAAATTGTTGGAAGAAATTCATGCAGGGATCTGTGGCCCACATATGAACGATTTTGTTTTAGCTAACAAAATACTCCGAGATGGTTACTTTTGGATGACTATGGAATCAGACTGCATCCAATATGTTCGGAAGTGCCACCGCTTCCAGATACATGGGGATGTGATAAAAGTGCCTCCAAGTGAGCTCAATGCAACCAGCTCACCATGGTCGTTCGCCGCTTGGGGTATGGACGTTATTGGAATAATTGATCCTGCCGCTTCCAATGGCCATAAGTTCATTTTGGTCGCCATTGACTACTTCACTAAATGGGTAGAAGCAGCCTCCTATAAAGCAGTTACTAAGAAAGTCATGGCCGAGTTTGTCCGCAACCACATTGTTTTTCGCTTCGAAGTTCCAGAGTCAATAATCACCGACAATGGTTCTAATCTCAACAGTGACTTGATGAAAGCTATTTGTGAAACTTTCAAGATCAAACACAATAATTCCACAACATACAGACCTCAGATGAATGGAGCCGTGGAAGCTGCCATTAAAAACATCAAGAAGATACTAAGGAAGATGATAGAATGGCACAAGCAGTGGCATGAAAAGTTATCATTCGCTTTACTGGGATGCTGCACCACTGTCCTCACATCAACATGGGCAACTCCCTATATGCTAGTTTATGGTACAGAGGCTGTAATTCCTGCCGAAGTGGAGATTCCATCTCTAAGAATTATACAGAAAGCTGATCTCAGCGATGCAGAATGGGTAAGAAGCCGTTATGAGAAACCAGCCCTCATAGACGGGAAGAGAATGAATGCAGTATATCATGGTCAACTATATCAAAACAGAATGGCTAGGGCCTTCAACAAGAAAGTCAAGCCGAGACGATTCACACCAGAGCAGCTAGTGTTAAAGAAAATCTTTCCGTATCAAGATAAAGTCAAGGGGAAGTTCTCTCCCAACTGGCAAGGTCCGTACATGGTTCATAGAGTGCTGACAGGAGGAGCACTCATACTTGCAGAAATGGACGGAGAAGTTTGGCCAAAACCAATCAATTCAGATGCAATCAAGTGTTACTATGTGTAATCATATGCTTTCTCAGTGATGTAATTTGAACTACGCCTGACCTGATTCCCGTTTAAGATGGGATACGTAGGCATCCCTATGGGTTCGGTCACAATTCAATAAAAATCTATTTTCCCCGCAATTGGAAACTGGGACAGAATTTTGAGGAGGACCCTCAAAATTCCGAAGCAAGTTCATCCAGTCACCGTGCGAGCAGTAGTCAAAGGCGCCCACCCAGCAAACTGGGGTGGAATTTTGAGGAGGACCCTCAAAATTCCACAGCAGGAGAGGTCGCAATGTCTCATGTCGTGTCCTGTCGTCGGTTCATCTAAAACTATTTTAGATTATATACTATACTTTTACAAAAATCATGCATATTTATTTTTTCTAAAGCAGCTTGTTTAGCGAATGCTACCCAATGACACAGACAGTATCATCATGATCAAGCAAACGAGGCAAGCAGGGCCAGCAGGAATGCAAACTAACCTTTCCCTTTTACACCTCCATCTGCATTCGCATATTGCATAAGGCTACCTTTTTGCTTTCCGAGGTTAAACGCTACCTCCATCTGCATTCACATATTGCATATGGCTAACTTTTTTCCTTTCGAGGTTAAACGCTACCTCCATCTGCATTTGCATATTGCATAAGGCTATCTTTCTGCCTTCTGAGGATAAGCACTGCCTCCCGTTTACTTTTCAAAGCAATCACTGTCTCTATCATTATTCACTTCGCTTCCTTTCGGGCTAAGCTCTACCCTTTTTTAAATTCACAAGACTAAGATCTGTCTTGTTAGCATCGTACTACTGCATTTTCATGGGCTGAAATATCGCCAACCTATCCAAAGGCGTCATCGTTTGGAGGCACCATCTTCATGGCCCGAGAACACCATGTCATTGCCTAAGGATCTCTTTAATCAGTTTGCATATCATTATTCAAAGGCATCATGGTTTGGAGGCACCATCTTTATGGCCTGAGAACATAATTTCATAGCCCGCGAATCCCGCATTTAGCGATTCATGGCCCAGGATATCATGGTCTAACGACGTCATCCTCAACTGTCCAAAGACAGCATTCATGGTCCAATGAGAAATTGCATCATGTTTAAATTACGTACGATATATGCTTGTTATTCATTTGTAGGTAATCCAGCTAGCAACAACCATCTAGGCAGGAGCGATTCTGCTCCAGTTCTCCTAACTATTCCATAAGCCCTTGATCACCCAACCCTGCACTTTGCGTCCGTCCTTGTGAAACTTCATCGGTATACTTCGTCGATGGCTCCTGAACTACATACGACCTGATTCCTGTAAAACCAGGGATATGTAGGCAACTCATAAAACCAGGGTGCGACCCAAAATCTTTCGAACCATTTCTACTCGGTCAAAATTGGCCATCATATCTTTACCCGACAACTCTTTCATCCTTCCCAGGTAAAGAGGGGCAGCTGTTGATACCTAATTTTTCGTCAAACTATTTTTTAAATTTACATATATACCTCAAAATCACTTTTCATAATAATTGGCATTTTTTCATAATTTTACCAATTTATTTTCCTATTTATTTAGTGTTTTATATTTAATAATTATTCATAAATTGCATTACAAGTAATTTCAAATTATTTCTTAGCTCAATATACCATCCTATTCCTGTCAGGATTTAATTCTTTCATAAATTAGCCAATTTTGGCATTATTTAATTATAATTACAATAATTTTATAATTATAGCCTAATCGTATATTTTATACCATTTTAATCACCAATTAGCCATTTTGTATTTCTTATATTAGCTAATTAACTTAATGGTGCTTATTTAACCTCAATTTCATTTTTTGTATAATTATTAGTTATTTTATTACTTATTTATCTAATTTTAAAGAGTATTTAACAATTGGACACATTTATTTGAGTTCTAGTTTAAAATCAACCCAACCCACCAGATTATAATAACCCAATTCTCCTATCCAGCCCAAACCAATTCCTACCCGGCCCAACCCCGGATCAATCTGAGCCGTTGATCAAATTAGATCAACGACCCAGATTTCAGTTACCATAATTAAACCCTAACTACTCCCTCCGACCCCTCATTCTCTCACGACCCCTCATCTCTCTACTCTCACCTCTCTCTCTCTAGTCTTTTCTAGAGACTTCCGTCTCTTCTATTCCGATGAACTCCTTCAACTTCTCCGGCCACCCCTTTGCCGGAGACCTTAAAGCCTTCGTCCTCTTGCCTCTCATGGCTCTCCTTGCCGGTGATGTCCTCCCTAAGGCCCTCAAAGGGCGAGAACCCGTCTGCTTACACCCATGGTGTTCTTGTCTACTTCAAGCCTCCAGAGCTTGATTCCGAGTAGGGTTTATGACCCTGAGGCTCGAGCCAGTGCTGTTCAAGGTCTTTCTCATCTTCTCTAAGGTTTTCTGTAAAACCCTAACTCTTAAAACTTTTCGATTCTTTTAGATCTATGATAGATTTGTGTATGTTTTGAGTTATTTCGTTGTTTTTCTCAAAGGTTCTTCGATTTCCTCTAAAAAGGCTTTCCATTTTCAAACTAGGGTTTCATGACCCCTCTTAAACCATTTTCCATGACTTTTCAGTATTATCCTAAGGTCTCCACTGTTTTTTAACGATTCATTCAAGTTTCTCTATCTTATATCAGTTGTTGTGTTGAAATCCCTAATTTCTAGTCCTAAAACCTAAGTTCCTGATTTGTCTTTATAATATGTTTGCATATGTGTTTGCGTTTCATGAGCTTTATGATTCACTGATATTTTACCCTTTGTTCCCTCTGTAATTCATATTAATCCCTAGTTTCGTATGATTTCACTACTAGGGTTTCTGACTTCTTGCCTGTTATCTATTCAATTCATGTTAATCTCCTTTAATTGATGTTATTCCTATTCGAATCCATGATTCTCTATAATTTTACTTTAGGGTTCCTGATTTATTATTTGAATCCCTTATTCCTTGTGATTTGAAAACCTTACTGATTTCTTATGGGATACTCTTACTAATTTCCGACCTTTAGCTTATTTCTTACCTTGTTACCTAGTTAATTTACTGTTAGTTGATCCCTATTTCCTTAATTAGAATCTGATGAACCTAGTTTCAATTGCATACTTGTACTGGGTTGATATTGTTTCCTTATATGTTATATGCATGTGAACTTTCCTTATTTTGTTATTTGCCTACTGGTCGTTTGAATTTAACCCTTCAATTAAGGGATACCTATGCTAATTTTACACTGTTTGAATATTCCTTTAAGCTATATATGGTGTCTTTCCTTATTTGTTACTCACGGCTTGAATAACTCCCTTAATCATGGTAGTACTTGAGCTGATTTCACTCTGATTGATACTAAGTTCCATAATGGTTGATTGATTCTGATTATTACCTTACTTTTCACCTAGCTTTCAAAACTATATATATATATATGCATACTTTTTCTCTCATTACACACGAACTGATCTGTTCAAAATCTCTCTCTCACAATTAAAAATACTCTATTCTCTCTCTTCTGTGCTAACTACTACTATTCTAAGTTAGCCGGCTGCAAGCCAAGGCTAAGTATTGTGCATCTCCTACTTTCCTGTTTGTGTTACTGCTTTCTTCACTTCACTGGTATGTTCTAATTTAAATTTCAGTCCTCAAACCAGCATGTTTCTACTACTGTTGTAATTCAGTATGCTTCTATTTACTTACATACTTTGACTGGTACATTAGTTTAATCGTGATCTTAGTGGTTTTAGGTGTTAATCTAACCTAGTACTTTATTGTACCCCCTAATCCTCTAGACCCTTAGGAGTTTCTGATTGTATGCCTATGTGTGTCTTCCTGCTACATGTTTGCCCTCACATGCTCTATGTTTGTCCCTCAAATCCCATTACCCCTGTTTGTGATTGTTGGACTATCCCTGGTCCTTTGTGTGATGTTAAACTTTTATTTCCCTCTTCAAAACTGTTTTCTTACTTAAATCCTTTAAAAAAAGCACTCTCACATATACTCTTAGAAGTCTAAGTTCAACCCTCTTCGTGTGAGCACTGCTTTAGGGACCCTTTGAGTGCCCTCTGAACTCTGACACACAAGGCAGGCACTTCCCACACTGCACATGTTTAACTCTATTTTGTCTATGTCTGGGTGTGAGCACTACCCGGGATCCCTTGTGGTCCTTAGGGAACTCTGACACACCCGGACTATGAAAGGCTATGAAACACCAAAAGGCATTGAGGTTTGGAAGATCTGGGCCTAATTGAAGGCTCCCTGTAGAAGTAACTTCTTATCTTTCTTTTGGTTGTGTAATTCATAATTCCTGGCCTATAGTAATTTGTAAACAGATATTTGGGAATGAAAAGTGGAAAGGGAAGGGTCGTTATATAGATTATCCATGTTAAAGGATAGATACCATGCCTCTAGGTTTACATTTCCTACGTGTGCACTAGAAATTCATACTTAGGGCTGATTGTATGCGAGCATATCATGCATTAGATATCCTGTTCCTTAGGCTCATGTTTACTGTTTCAGCATCCTATTATGGCATTATCATTTATCATATAGAAATCATACTCTAGGATTAATTGTTAATATAAACCTGTTATTCATGTAAACCAGTTCTAATATCGCTGTAATGTTGTGGTACACCTAGGAATCATGCTTAGGATAATAATGCGCTAATAAACAAGTCATCCTCATACTTGCTGCATAGCATGTTCAAATACTGTGACTTTGTGCATTTAGAAATCCTGCCTAAGGATTCTACATACACCCTATTCTGCATCCCTATGTGTGCATATTAGATATCATGTCTTATGACTTTATTCAACACCTAGTTTAACTACTGATTGCATGGAAAAGTCCCTAAAAAATAGTTTCACCATGTTTTCAAACAACTGGTAATAGTTATGTATTTTTTGCAACACCTAAGTACAACATGTTTGGGCAAACTAATTTGTAATAGTTTCTTTAATAATCTGGATAATTACTGGGTGTTGTCATATGCTTAGGCAAGCTTTAGGTGTTAAATCTATTAAAACTGGAAACATACTCCTTTATACCTGCTGCTTGACTATTAATGGTTATAATCAGTAAGAAACTGATAAAATTCATCCTCTGAAATCAGTAATAAAGTTGTCTCACTATTGCATTCTCACCTAGACATCGTACCTTAGGTTCTGAAGTTAATAAGACCTTACTTGTGTTTGAGTCGTGCTAATCATGTGCATAATCTGTGGAGGAATACTTGGGCCTCGTATCTGCTCCTATTTTTTTCCCCTTATCTGAAGTCCTAATTGTCGTTGTCTGTCGCTTAGAATCTTGTCCTTTAAACCTAGGGGTCAACCTAGTACTTCCTTTTAGGATAGTAGTCCTAGCATCCTCCAGGACTGATAGCATGGGACGAGTAATATCACGCAATAGAATCCGTGACCAACACACGCTTTAATTACCTTCACGGGGTGGGAAGAGTAGAATATGGATATGATGACCGGTGTGCTAATACCACGTGTAGCCCCTCTTGGAGGAGTGATTACCGGGTATTGCATTGATGTGATCCATATTATTATAAACCTAGGACACCTATATACGCTAGTTCGTAATCATCTCTGCTGTTTTCTAAACATCGATATGCTTAAGACTTAAATCCCCTTTTATTTGAGCCTTTACTTGTTATTTGATAGTTGTACAAATTCACGATACCATTTGGCTGGGAACCACACTTGTGGATCCCGAGGGGTGCCTAACACCTTCCCCTTAGGATAATTTCAAGCCCTTACCCAAATCTCTGGTTAGCAACGTATTGAACCCTTAGGTTCCCTAACGCACCGTTAAAATTGTTAGGCGGCGACTCTTCAAAGTATGCAAACCCCTTCCCAAAAGGAAAGGGTTGTCCCTACCAATGTCATAAACCCAATATTCCGCGAGGAGGAAAAAAGGGGGCGCTACACGCACGATATTCTTGTATTACTCATTTGTAGGTAACCCGGCAAGCAACAACTGTCCCGGCAGGAGTGATCCCGCTCCAGTTCTCCTAATTACCCCGTAAGCCGTTCATTCAATCAGTTCTATATGTTGCGTCCGTTCTTGTAAAAAGCTCCATCGGTATGCTTCGCCGATGACTCCTGAACTACATACGACATGATTCCTGTAAAACCAGGGATATGTAAGCAACTCAGAAACCAGGGTGCGGCCTAAACCTCTTCAAACCGATTCGCTCGGTCAAAATTGGCCATCATATCTTTACCCGACAAATCTTTCATCCTTCCCGGGTAAAGAGGGGCAGCTATTGATACCCAATTTTTTCTCAAATTATTTTTTAATTTGCATTTACACCTTCAAAATCAGGCTTTCATAGCAATTGGTATTTTTCTATAATTTTCTCATATTTTTGTTAATTTATCCAGTATTTTATTTCTAATAATCAATTACAAAATTACATTAAAAATGATTTCAAAAATATTTCTTGACTTAATGTATTATTTTTTGTCCTATTAAGAAAAAATTACTTCACAATTAGCCAAATTGGCACTTCTTGGCCGTAGTTGCAATAACTTTGCAATTATAGCTTAATCATGTGTTTTATGGTATTTTTTCCCAGTAATTAGTCATTTATATTTTTAAAATACTAATTAATCATTTTAATTTAATTTACTAAACATCAATTACATCTTTACAATTATCAGCTATTTTATAAGTTATTTTTATTAATTTTAGTTGGGTATTTAACAATTAGCCCTTTTTATTAAATTCTAGACTAAATTAATCTTGGTCCCCAACCCAATTAAACTAGCCAAGACCCCCCAAGCCCAATACAATATCCTACCCGACCTAACCCCAAATCAATCTGACTCGTTGATCAAATTAGATCAAAGACCCAGATTTTTGTTACCATGATTAAACCTACCTAACCCCCCTGACCCCCTCTAATTCTCACCGTCTCTCATATTTCTACTCTCTCCCTCTATCTCTCTGATTCTCTAGAGACTTCCAGTCTCTTCCCTTGCTCCGATGAATCTCTTCGCCTTTTCCGGCCATCCCTTCGCCGGAGACCTTGAAACCTTCACTACCCTCCTGCCTCCTGTGGTTCCCTCACGTCGGCGTTTTCCATCTCTAAGGTCTTCAAGAGACCTGGATTGAATCCTCCTAACTCCTGGACCTGTGCTCATCACCCTCCGGCCATCTCCGGCTGTTCAAGCAAGGTCTATGACCTTTGGGGGTTAACCCAGCGACGTTTGAGGTTTTTCTTTATCTCTCTGGGCTGTCTTTGAAACCCTCAATGTTTAAAACTCTTCCAATTCTTTAGATCTATGATAGATCTGTATATGTTTTGAGCTATTTCGTTGTTTCCCTAAAAAACTCTCTGATTTTCTCTAAAACTACTCTTCATTTTCAACTAGGGTTTCATGACTCCGCTTTAAAATGATTTTCCTGTGATGTTTTCAGCATTATCCTAGGGTCTTTACTATCTTTTAGTAACTTATTTGATTTTTCCTCTCTTATCCGAATTATTACCTGACTTTGTCTTCAATATTGTTTGCATATGTTTGAGCTTTATGATACCATGATGTTTTATCCTATGTTTTTCTTTCCTTGCTGTCCTATTTGTTTTGTTGTTTTCCCTATAAGTTCATGAGAATCCTTGATTTCACATGCTTTTACTATTAGGGTTTCTGACCTCTTGCCTGTGATTTATTCGATTCATGTTAATTTCCTTTGATTGTTGTTACTCCTGTTTGAATCCCTGATTCTTTGTAGTTTTAGTTTGTTAGGGTTCTTGACTTATTATTTTGAATCCTTGATTCCTTGTGATTTGAGACCTTACTGATTAATTTCCGACCTTAGTCCATTTTTTTACATAGTTACATGATTTATTTGCTGTTAATTGATTCCCATTCCCTTAATTAAAGTATGTGAACCTAGCCTTTATTGTATGCTTGTACTGATTAGAAATTTTTTCCTTATATGTCATATGCATCTGACATATGGGAACTTCCCTTATTTGCTGTTTTGCCTGCTAGCCGTTTGAACTCAATCCCTTCAATTAAGGGATACCTATACTGATTGTGTACCGATTGATGCTCAGTCCCTAATTACTGGTTTATTTTGATTTACTGCCTTATTCATTACTGGTTTTCAAAAACTATATATCTCTCTTGCTCACACACACACAATCTTCTATTCTTCTCTTGATTGTTTGCTCTTGCTAGTCGACTGGAAGCCAAGACTAGCTATTCTACTTGCCTCTTATTCTGTATTTGCTGTCTTCAACTGGTACGTTTCCTGTTTATATTTATAGTCTCCAAAACAACATGTTTATTTTGTTATTACGATGCATCTTGCTTCTGGTTATTCTCCTCTTGATTGTTTGCTCTTGCTAGTCGACTGGAAGCCAAGACTAGCTATTCTACTTGCCTCTTATTCTTTATTTGCTGTCTTCAACTGGTATGTTTCCTGTTTATATTTAAAGTCTCAGAAAAAACATGTTTATTTTGTTATTACGATGCATCTTGCTTCTGGTTTCCTTTTACTTATGGTTATATTGTCCTACTTGCAACTAGTTTCACATATTATGTTGTTTGGTTCTGGGTATCTACTCCCTTATAGCCTCAGCATGCAACCCCTAAGATACTATAATTTCCTTGTATGTTACTTAACATGTGTTTCTTAAACCTATGTGTAATTATGTCCTACTCCCTCCCAGCACTCCCTCTAATCTGATTCTGTGATTGGTTTTCAACTATTATTGATCTGGGTACCTCTGACTGTATGACCATGTCTAACTAGTATTCCTAAGTTGGCGTCCCACTACCTGTAACCAATTGCAAGGCTTCTGCCTAGTTTGTGTCCATCATGTTGTGTGCTCTATGTGTCCCCAATTCCCATTATCCCTGAGTGAAATCTATGTTTGAATATGATGATCATGTGCGAGTTGTTTGCTGCTTTTCTAAAGATGTTTACATTATATTAAAGTTGTTTCATTACTGATCAAAACCTTTTCAGAAAACCTCTTTATTGACTGAATCAATCTAGTATTGTTTTATGTCAAAGCCTTTTCAAATCTATCTCCTGCACTTCACTTGATTCCTAGACCTTTAAGTTCTGCCCCCTCAGTGTGAGCACTGCTTTGGGACCTTGAGTTCCCTCTGAACTCTGGCACACTGCAGCTGGTATTTCCACATTGCACATGTTTAACTCCTGGTTACTAAGTCTGGGTGTGAGCATTGCCCGGGAGCCCTTGAGGTCCTTAGGGAACTTTGACACACTCGGACTGTGAAAAGGCTATGAATACCATATGGCATAAGTTTTGGAGGATTTGGGCTTGAGTGAAAGCTCCATATAGAATAACTTCTTATTTTCTACTTTGTTTATGCAATTCATAATTCCTGGCTTGTAATAATCTGTAAACGACTCATGGGGCTGGATAGTGAAATGGGAGGGCTAACTATGCATGCTTAGTTATTACAAGGGTAGGAACCATGTTTTAAGCTTTATTTCTTATCTGCGCAATAGAAATCATGTGTAGGTTCACATCCATGCATTAAAAATCCTGCTTTTTAGGTCCCATGTACACTGTTTCAACATCTTGTTTCAGTACTGTCATTCATCACTTAGAAAAATCTGTGATAGGGTAAATAAAGTTAATAATTGGTATCTGCTGCAATCATATTTCATATTGCTATGCGCACTTTGAAATCCTGTCCCTAGGATAACATTAACAAACTGTACTCTTGCTATTCCTGAAACAGTGCATAATGTTGTGATTTTATGTGCATTTAGAAATCCGGTTTAGGTTATTATGCATCATGCTGCATTAGACATCATGCTATAGGATCGTACTCATTTAACTGCACTTAGTCTAAATACAAATATCTAAAAACAGTCCCCTGTTCTAAACAACTGGTAATTAGTCCTTGCACATCTTCAACACCTAGAATTGCATGTTATTAGCTATAAACAACCTAGAGTCATTAACAAATCTGAATAACTGTTTCATGTTATCTTACACCTAGGCAAGCCTTAGGTAATCAACTTAAATAAATAAAACCAGAACTTCCTTTTGTGATTAGCAAACAACTCGCACAGGTTCAACACATTCTAACAGAGATTTCACTCACGGACAATGGAAATTGGGGACACATAGAGCACACAACATGATAGACACAAACTAGGTAGAAGCCTTGCAATTGGTTACAGGTAGTGCAACACCAACTTAGGAATACTAGTTAGACATGGTCATAGAGTAAGAGATACCTAGAGTATGGGATAAATCATGGTTGAAAACCAATCACATAATCAGATTAGAGGGAGTGTTGGGAGGAGGTAGGACACAATTACACATAGGTTTAAGAAACACATGTTAAGTAACATACAAGGCAATTATAGTATCTTAGGGGTTGCATACTGAGGCTATAAGGGAGGAGATACCCAAAACCAAACAACATAATATGTGAAACTAGTTGCAAGTAGGACAACATAACTATAAGTAAAAGGAAGCAAGAAGCAAGATGCATCGTAATAACCCAAAGAAACATGTTGTTTTGGAGACTTTAAATTTAAACTGGAAACGTACCAGTTGAAGACAACAAATATAGAATAAGAGGCAAGTAGAATAGCTAGTCTTGGCTTCCAGCCGACTAGCAATATCAAACAATCAAGAGAAGAATAGTAGATTGTGTGTGTGTGAGCAAGAGAGAATAGAACAGGGTCTATGTTCGTTCTTTGTTAATGAAAGAGTAGTGTGTATATATAGTCTTTGAAAACCAGTAGTGAATAAGGCAGGAAATCAAAATAAACCTGTAATTAGGGACTGAGCATCAATCAGTACACAATCAGTAGAGGTATCCCTTAATTGAAGGTATTGAGTTCAAACAGCTAGCAGACAAAACAACAAATAAGGAAAGTTTCCATATGTGACATGCATATGACATATATAAGGAAACAATTTCAAATCGGTACAAGCATACAATAAAGTCTAGGTTCACAGACTCTAATTAAGGGAATGGGAATCAATTAACAACAAATAAATCATGTAACTAGGTAAAAAAATGGACTAAGGTCGGAAATTAATCAGTAAGGTCTTAAATCACAAGGAATCAGGGATTCAAAATAATAAATCAGGAACCCTATAAAACTAAAACTACAGAGAATCAGGGATTCAAACAGGAGTAACAACAATCAAAGGAAATTAACATGAGTCGAATAAATCACATGCAAGAGGTCAGAAACCCTAATAGTAAAAGCAAGTGAAATCAAGGATTCTCATGAATTTATAGGGAAAACAACAAGAAAAACGGGACAGCAAGGAAAGAACAACAGAGGGTAAAACATCATGGAATCATAAAGCTCATACATATGCAAACAATATTGAAGACAAAGTCAGGTAATAATTAGGATAAGAGAGGAAAAATCAAATAAGTTACTAAACCATAGTAAAGATCCTAGGATAATGCTGAAAACATCACAAGAAAATCATTTTAAAGCGGAGTCATGGAACCCTAGTTGAAAATGAAGAGTCGTTTTAGAGAAAATCAGAGAGTTTTTGAGGAAAACAACGAAATAGATCAAAAAATATACAGATATATCATAGATCTAAAGAATTAGGAGAGTTTTAAACATTGAGGGTTTCAAAGAGATCCTAGAGAGATAAAGAAAAACCTCAAACGTCGCTGGTTTAACACCCAAAGGTCATAGACCTTGCTTGAACAACCGGAGGTAGCCGGAGATGGCCGGAGGGTGATGAGCACAGGTCCAGGAGGTAGGAGGATTCAACCCATGTCTATTTAAGACCTTAGAGATGGAAAACACCGGCGTGAGGAAACCACATGAGGCAGTAGGGTAGTGAAGGTTTCAAGGTCTCCGCCGAAGGGATGGCTGGAGAAGGCGAAGAGATTCATTGGAGCAAGGGAAGAGACTGGAAGTCTCTAGAGAATCAGAGAGATAGAGAGAGAGAGAGTAGAGAGATGAGAGATCGTGAGAATGAGAGGGGGTCAGGGGGGTTAGGTATGTTTAATTATGGTAACAAAAACATGGGCCGATGATCTAATTTGATCAACAACTCAAATTGGTTTGGGGTTGGGTCAGGTAGGATATTGTATTTGGCTTGGGGTGTCTGGGCTAGTTTAATTGGGTTAGGGACCAAGATTAATTTAGGCTAGAATTTAAATAAAAAGGGCTAATTGTTACATACCCTACTAAAATTGATAAAAATAATTTATAAAATAGCTGATAATTGTAAAGATGTAGTAGAAGCTTAGTAAATTAAATGAAAATGATTAATTAGTATTTTAAAAATATAAATGACTAATTACTGGAAAAAATAGCATAAAACACATGATTAGGCTATAATTGCAAAGTTATTGCAACTACGGCCAAGGAGTACCAATTTGGCTAATTGTGAAGTAATTTTGTCTTAATAGGACCAAAAATAATAAACTAAGTCAAGAAATTTTTTTGAAATCATTTGTAATGTTATTTTGTAATTGATTATTAGAAATAAAATACTGGATAAATTAACTAAAATATGGGAAAATTATAGAAAAATACCAATTGCTATGAAAGCCTGATTTTGAAGATGTAAATGCAAGTTGAAAAATAATTTGAGAAAAAATTGGGTATCAACAGCTGCCCCTCTTTACACGGGAATGATGAAAGAGTTGTTGGGTAAAGACATGATGGCCAATTTTGACCGAGCGAAGCGGTTTGAAGATGTTTAGGCCGCACCCTGGTTTCTGAGTTACCTACATATCCTTGGTTTTACAGGAATCAGGCCATATGTAGTTCAAGAGTTATCGGCGAAGCATACCAATGAAGCTTTTTACAAGAACGGAAGCAACATATAGGACTGATTCAATGAACAGCTTACGGGGTAATTAGGAGAACTGGAGCGCGATCGCTCCTACCGGGACAACTGTTACTTGCCGAGTTACCTGCAAATGAGTAACACAAGCATATCGTGCATAATTTTAACATGATGCAAATTACTGTTGGACTATGAATGCTGTCTTTGGACGGTTAAGGATGACGTCTTTAGACCATGATGTCCTGGGCCATGAATTGTTTGATGCAGGATTCGCAGGCCATGAAATGATGTTCTCAGGCCATGAAGATGGTGCCTCCGAACCATGATTCCTTTGAATACTGATATGCAAACTGATAAAAGAGATCCTCAGGCTATGACATGGTATTCTCGGGCCATGAATATGGTGCCTCCGAACGATGACGCCTTTGGATAAGTTGGCAATATTTTAGCACACGAAGATGCATAGTATGATGCTGACATGGCAGAGCTTAGTCTTGTGAAATAAAAGGCAGACTTTAGCCCAAAAGGAAAGCGCAATAAGTAATTCTAGAGGCATTGGTTTCTCTTGAGAAGTAAATGGGAGCCAGCGTTTAGCCTCGAAAGGCAGAATTGTAGCCTTATGCAATATGCAAATGCAGATGGAGGTAGCGTTTAACCTCGGAAGGCAGAAAGGTAGCCTTATGAAATATGCGAATGCAGATGGAGGTAGCGTTTAACCTCAGAAGGCAGAATAGTAGCCTTATGCAGGATGCAAATGCAGATGGAGGTAGCGTTTAACCTCGGAAGGCAGAAAGGTAGCCTTATGAAATATGCGAATGCAGATGGAGGTAGCGTTTAACCTCGGAAGGCAGAAAGGTAGCCTTATGCAAGATGTGAATGGAGGTGGAGGTAGCATTTAACCTCGGAAGGCAGAAAGGTAGCCTTATGTAAGATGTAAATGCAGATGGAGGTAGCGTTTAACCTCGAAAGGCATAAAGGTAGCCTTATGCAATATGCGAATGCAGATGGAGGTAGCGTTTAACCTCAGAAGGCAGAAATGTAGCCTTATGCAAGATTAATGAAGGACAACCGAAATTCTTAGCTGGTGTTAAATTGCGGTAGTGCATTGTGATAATGAAGCATCGTTTGTGCTGATGATAAATGTTGGCATGTGCGACGAGTTTGAGGAACGATGCCTGTCCTTTGAGCGGATAATATGTTTTGGGGATTTTGCAATTTTGTGCCTGCATCCAAGGAAAGATCGCGAGTTTTGTAAAAGGGGAAGGTTAGTTCGCATTCCTGCTGACTCTGCTTGGCTCGTTTGCTTGATCATGATGATACTGTCTGTATCATTGGGGTAGCATTTTCTAAACAAGCTGCTTCAGAAAAAATAAATACGCATGATTTTTTAAAAGTATAATATATAATCTAAAATAGTTTTAGATGAACCGACGTCATGAAACGGTTCGAGACATTGCAACCTCTTCTGCTGCGGAATTTTGAGGGTCCTCCTCAAAATTCTGCCCAACTTTGCTAGGTGGAAACCTCTGAATGTTGCTCGTGCAGGGATCGGCTAAATTTTCTTCAGAATTTTGAGGGTCCTCCTAAAAATTCTGCCCCAGTTGGCTGGGTGAATGCTTGTGGACTGCGCTCGCTTTAGAATTTTGAGGGTCCTCCTCAAAATTTTGCCCTAGTTTCCAATTGTGGGGAATAATAGATTTTATTGAATTGTGACCGAACCCATAGGGCTGCCTACGTATCCTCTTTTAAACGGTATTCAGGTCAGGCGTAGTTCAATTTACATCACTGAGAAAGCATAAAGATTAGACATAGTAGCGCTTGACTGCATCTGAATTGATCGGTTTCGGCCAAACTTCCCCGTCCATTTCTGCAAGTATGAGTGCTCCTCCTGTCAGCACTCTATGAACCATGTACGGACCTTCCCAGTTGGGAGAGAATTTCCCCTTGGCTTTATCTTGATGCAGAAATATTTTCTTTAACCCCAACTTCCCTGGTGTGAATCGTCTCGGCTACACTTTCTTGTTGAAGGCCCTAGCCATTCTAATCTGATATAGTTGACCATGACATAGTGCATTCATTCTCTTCCCCTCTATGAGGTCTAGTTGCTCATAACAACTCCTTACCCACTCTGCATCACTGAGCTCAGCTTCCAGTATAATTCTTAGATATGGAATCTCCATTTCGGCAGGAATAACAACCTCTGTACCATAAACTAGCATATAGGAAGTTTCCCCAGTTGATGTGCGGACAGTCGTGCGGTATCCCAATAAAGCGAATGATAACTTTTCATGTCACTGCTTGTGCCGTTCTATCATATTCCTTAGTATCTTCTTGATATTTTTGTTAGCGACCTCTACGTCTCCATTCATCTGAGGTCTGTATGCTGTGGAATTTTTGTGTTTGATATTGAGAGTTTCACACATAGCTTTCATCAAGTCACTGTTGAGATTAGAACCATTGTCGGTGATGATTGACTCAGGAACTCCGAACCAACAAACAATGCGGTCGCGGACAAAGTCAGCCACGACTTTCTTAGTAACTGCTTTGTAGGAGGCCGCTTTGACCCATTTAGTGAAGTAGTCAATGGCGACCAGAATGAATCCGTGGCCATTGGAGGAGGCATGCTCGATTGGTCCAATAACGTCCATACCCGAAGTGACGAACGACTTCTTCAGCATCTTAAAGATTTGCTCACAGATGACTGTAGACTGTGCTATAAACTGGCTGATGTAATTAAGCCTCCCCAAGAAACTCATCACATCTTTCTTGTTCCTTGGTGGTGGTAGTTCTTGAGTGGCTTTGACTTTTGGCGGATCCAATTCTATTCCCCGGGGGCTTACAATAAACCCCAGCAACTTCCCAGCAGAAACCCTGAATGCACACTTCGCGAGGTGTAGTTTCAGATTGTATTTTCGCAATCTATTGAAGAACTTCCCCAAATTCTCTATGTGATCACCAGCTTTCTTTGATTTGATAATGACATCATCCACGTACACCTCGATCTCCTTGTGAATCATGTCATGGAAAATGGTGGTCATGGCCCTCATATAGGTGGCCCCTACATTCTTTAGGACGAATGGCATCATCTTGTAACAATACACTCCCCATGGCGTGATGAATGCCGTTTTCTCAGCATCTTCCTCATCCATCCAAATCCGGTGATAACCAGCGAAGCAATGAACGAAGGACTGCAATTCATGATTGGCGCAGTTGTCAATCAGATGTGTATATGTGGTAAGGGGAAGTCGTCTTTCGGACTGGCCCAGTTGAGATCCCGGTAGTCGACACAGACTCTAACCTTCCCGTCCTTCTTTGGCACAGGTACAATGTTGGATAACCATGTCGGGTACTCCACTACCCGGAGAACTTTTGCGTTGATCTGCTTGGTAACTTCTTCTTTGATTTTCAAACTCATGTCGGGTTTGAACTTTCTGAGCTTTTGTTTCACCGTTGGACACGTTGGATTGGTTGGCAGTTTGTGATCCACAATAGATGTACTTAGACCAGTCATGTCATCATACGACCATGCAAATACATCCTCATACTCTTTTAGATACTCTGTGTATTCTTTCTTTTCTGATGGTGACAAATGAATGCTGATGCGAGTCTGCTTGACGTTTTCTGAATCTCTTAGGTTGATACCTTCGGTCTCTTCCAGGTTGGACTTAGGTTTTTGCTCAAAGTTCTCAACATCTTTGACAATCTCGTCAGGTATGTCGTCTTCGTACGAATCAATGTCCGTTTGCTGCGTTGTCTCATTGCATGTCACAATCATCGGTTCATCAAGACAAGTAATAGTAATGCCCGAGGCTCGTTGGGATTTGTTCGTCTTGATAGACCAGTTTTTGAGATATGTCCCCTTGCTTACAGTCTGTACGGAAGGGCCTTCCTCCCCCTCCTCCTTGAGAACAACATAGCAATCCATATCCTCGTCCTCTAGGAACAAACTTCTCATTGCTGCAAGTGCTTCTTCTTTTTCTGATCCGTAAATAATGTCGTCTTGCTTGAAAGTGTGCTTAAGATGAGGTATCGACTGCTCCAAAGAGTAATAGGGACCGTGCCAAGGTGGCGACCGGTCGTTGAATTCCTGCCAAGTGTACTCATACCCTAGACCGAAAGTGGTACCATGTTTCTTAAGTTTTATGGGCTTTGCCATCCCTTGGAGGTTCTTACCGAGCCCTTTGCCTGGATCATATCCTTTCCAGTCAAGATGCTCTCAATCTTGATATCCCACCACTTGTCCTTGTCGATATCATTGACCCTCTCAATGTGGTGGTAAGTTCCCCCGCCTATCTTCCTTTTTCCGTCAATAACCGGAATAGTTTGACGACTATAAATGGGGTTGCTACCGTCACCATGAATAATCACCTCTTGGTGGTTCTACTCGAATTTTACCGCCTGATGTAATGTTTACGCTACGGCCCCAGCAGCATGAATCCAGGATCGTCCCAACAATAGGTTGTAGGATGCTGGCATATCTAACACATGAAAATCCACTTCGAACCAAGTCGGTCCCATCTGTAGACATAGACTGATCTCCCCCATGGTGGACCTCTGAGAACCGTAGAAGGCTTTCACATTGATCGCTCCATCCTTTATTTCATGTAGCCCTTTACCAAATTTCTTAAGTGTTATCAACGGACAGATGTTAAGAATGGAACCTCCATCGATCAAGATCCTTGTGATGAAATGATCTTCGCATTGCACGGTGATGTGCAGCGCTTTGTTGTGCCCCGATCCTTCAGGTGGTAGCTCGTCCTCATGAAAAGTGATTTTGTGAATTTCCAGTACCTGGCCTACCATATTGGCATTTCCTCGCTAGTGATGTTGTTTGGCACATATGCTTTTCTCAACACTTTCAACAAAGGATTTCTGTGTGTTTCAGAATTCTGTAGCAAAGAGAGGATGGATATCTGTGTCGGTGTCTTGTTTAGTTGGTCGATGACTGAATACTCCTTAGGCTGTACCTTTCTCCAAAGGTCATCGGGACCTATTTCGATAAGGGGAGGCCGGTTGGTAGCCTGCTTGCTTGATTTGGCCAGATGCTCAGGGGTGTAGGCCCTACTAGTTCTCGTCATACCCTGTGCTACGACAGCCTCCTCAGACCTGAGCTTGCCTTTCATTCTCGCCTCGGCTGTATAGTCCCAAGTGATAGAGTTTGAATAGAAGGGTGGCGTGGTTGACATTGCCACCGGAATTGGTGCGGCCATCATTACTTCAAACAAAATGTGTGTTCGGGGTGGCAAGACTGCAACCTCGAATGGTGCCGGTGCATTTGCTGGAGATACAAACTGAACTTGAATTAGCACTAATGACTTTGCAGGTGGCGCTGCTTCAAACTCAAGTGGTATAGACATATTTACCTCAGCGTTCACAGATGGTTGAATCTGGACTATGATCAGTTTGAGAGTGACTGCAGGTTTCTTTGGGTCATCGCCTTCTGCGATCAACCCGATTGATCCCTCGGGATCCTAATCATCTTTTATTTCAATCATGTGGATACCTACACCCTTATGGTCTGGCAAAGGATTGTTGCGGACATTTGGAGCAGTGTCTTTTGCCACAATAATCTTGTTGTCAATGAGAGCCTGTATTTTGTCCTTCAGAGAGCGGCATTCTTCGATGGTGTGTCCTTTCATGCCGGAATGGTACGCACAATATTTGTTTGGGTTAACCCACTGAGAAGGGTTATCAGGGGTGTCAACAGGGATAAGTGTGACATAACTAAAAACTTTGAGCTTCTCATACAGCTGGTCAATGGGCTCGGCTATGGCGGTGTATTGCTTTGGAGGGCGGCGATCAAAATTGGGACAAGGTCTAGGGAAGTTTTTGCGTGCTGGGGGTGATTGGTAATGTGATGGCTGGGAATTATAAGTGCGGTAGACAGGAGCGGGTTGTGAGTATCTGGGCGATGCAGGTTGATATGTGGGTGGTGGAGATTGGTAGGTGGGCGGTGGAGCTATGCAGGAAGGTGGTGGAGCTTGGTAGTTCGGTGAGAGTGCCTGGTAGTTCGGTGAGGGTGCTTGGTAGTTTGGTGAGGGCTGGTAGGAAGGTGGTGGAGCTTGGTACATGTGGAGGTGTTGGATTAGCTTGGTATTTGAGTGGGGCCTTGGCTATTTGTGCAATCATTACGGCTCCCATGTCTCTCTTCTTAGACATACCACCGGACGTTAAAGCCTTTTTAGTGTCTTGCAAGGCTTAAAAATTTGTAACCATACTACTTTTAATACCTTCTTCAATCCGCTCACCCAATTTGATGATGTCGGAGAACTTGTGGCCTTCAACCATCATTAACTGTTCATAATACTACGGGTCCTAAGC
This sequence comes from Nicotiana paniculata, assembly GCA_005239505.1. Lineage (NCBI taxonomy): Eukaryota > Viridiplantae > Streptophyta > Magnoliopsida > Solanales > Solanaceae > Nicotiana > Nicotiana paniculata. The sequence continues at coordinate 22,809 of ML321428.1, forward strand.
CTGGACAAAGAACTTGTTCATCTGCTCTTCCTCTAGAGCAGGTTTGACTTTAGCGGCTTCAGACCTCCAGGGAGTAGCATACTCACGAAAGGTTTCTGTGGGTTTCTTCTTCAAAGTTTGAATGTAGAACACAACTGGTGCGTTCTCTGTGTTGAATCTAAACATGTCCATAAAGTCAGACACCATGCTTACCCATTTTGACCATTTCTTGGGGTCTTTGCTGATGTACAAAGACAGTGCGTCTCCCTTCAAACTCCTCATGAATAGCTTCATGCGGATTCTTTCATCATTCCCAGCGCCAACCAACTTGTCGCAATAGGTCGTCAGATGGACTCTCGGATCACCAGTACTGTCAAACATTTCAAACTTTGGAGGTTTGTACCCCTAGGGAAGTTCGACATCAGGTTGTATACAAAGGTCTTCACAGTTCAACCCTTCAATTCCCTTGGTTCCTTCAACACCTAGGACTTGACTGGTCAGTTTCTGAAGCTCCTCAGCTAGGTTCTTGATAAGTAAGTCCTTTCCGTCAGACTCGGATGCCTGTGAGATAGGCGGAGTGGAGTGGGTCACATTTCCACATAGATGGGATTTTTATAGGTGTGGAAATCGTCCTTTGTGGGGTTTTGAGGTTCTGGGATGAGTATTGGAGTGTTATTTGAGGTGTGGCAAGCATTGCAATGCATCGGAAGAGTTTAGTTCTTTGTGGGATTGGCGTGATGGTGAGGTGCGGGATGATTTTTCTGTCTTGGGATATTTTGTAGAGGTGTAGGGTTTTGAGCATTTAGAAGGTTGACGCCGGGAACGTTGAGGGAAAATGACAGGTTGGCAAGATTCCGGACTTGATCTAGTTCTTCCTAAAGCTTCAGCAATTTCTGTTCAAGTGGTGACATGTTTTCATGCAGGACCTGAATACCTCGTCCATCAGTGACCTCTACCCATTCAATCATATTCTCCTTTCTGGTGCCGCTGGACTCTTCCATCTTACTTTTGCCTTTGTCTTTGCCCTTAGGAGGACTAGGAGGAGAACTAGGTGGAGGGCCCTTGGATCTTGTGTGATAGGCTGATGATGCCAGAATGCACGAACTAACCTTTGGGGAGGGGAGTAAGAAAAAATAAAAATAAAAATGAAGGTAACCAAGTCAGTGAGGATTATGAAAAAGAATATTGCGGTATTAAAACACATAATGCGGAAATGTAAAGCGCGTACTAAGTTGGGAACCTCTTTGTGCCCGAGGTAGGCCTAACGGCAAATTGATTTGGAGAACTTAAAATGCTAAATGCCTCATTTTATTGATAAGAAAAATAGACAAATCCCAACACGATAAACGAAAAATATAAGCCACTAATGGCCATTGGCCTTATTACATTGATAGAGAAAAATAAAGACACTCCTATCTACTTGGTCCCAGAAGGACCTTCCCCAGACTCGGCATTCTTGCTTTCCTTGTACAGTTTTCCCAGCTCGCGATGTCCCAGCAATAGGTAGGTTCTAGATAGATATCCTCCTTCAGCTCTCTCAGCCTTTTGACAATTCTCGACTCTTTTGATGAACTTCTCTTCCAGCTCGACTATACCTCGTTCCAAGTACCCCATCCTTTTTTTGGCGCTGATAGCCATGTCCTTCCATTCCTCGATCAATTTTTTGTTGGACTCATGTATCTTGTGGTGATCATCCTCATATTCCCGGATCCTTTTGCGCAGTTGGTTGTATTTGACTTGTGCCTCGGCCCTTTCATCTATAACCCTGTGACCTCAGACGTACCCCGGCTTGCTCATGCCACCCAAATCCTCTTCTAACCAACCAAGATAGAAAGGGGTACAACTGACATGATACCTGTCTGGATCGATGTTGTCTTTCTCAAGTATAATCTTGCAGTGCCACAAGTGCTGAGCTTGGCACTTGTGAGGTCTGTCATTATTTTGAAAGTCAGCTCGAATCTTCTCGACCCTAGGTATGACTTGCTTCCTACCTGCTTGCCTCATAGACCAATCAGTATAAAAAATGATGCATCTCGGGATCGAATGATGAACTCATCCATCGAAAACCATTCAAATATCCATTGAACCTGCTCTTCAGTCAAGTTATCAAAAAGCTCAACCCATCCCTCGGCATTTTCAGGCTGAGCGAACATGCCGGGGATATAATTCATTCGCTTTGGGTGATGGAAAGCGATGTGGTCACCCCACATTCTGCGGTGAATGTCTTGTCGGTATTTGCCTCTTTAGAGATATTCCGTGAACCAGAGTCGAAGTAATAAATTGCAACCTTCAAAATGCTTTGCTCCTTGTTGACACCTTTCTAAGGCCCGATATATGTCTTCAACGATCATGGGCACAATGCCGAAGTCTTGCCCATATACCCCTTCCATTATGGTCTTAGTTACCATGGCTAGCCTGGTATGGATTCTTTCCTTCTTCATCGGGAACACGATCAAACCCAAAAAGCAAACCATAAAAACGAACACTCGGCGATGCAAGTGTCCCAGAGAGGTGTTAACAAACTCGTCATGGTTGGTTCGATATGATTTGCTGTAGCCATACCTTTCGTACAAGTAGTCAAAAGGAATGTACGAATCCTCCAAACATATCAATTCTGCATCCTTTTTCAGGCCCATCATTTTGAGGAAACTTTTCCTGTGCGGTTCTCAAGCATCAACAACCCTGGAGTTTCCATACTAGGTTAGCCAGCCCTCCTATCTCTTCTATCAAAGGCGTCATTTAGATATTCCCAAAGCGGAAAACGGACACTTTCACGATCCCAGAACAGGGTAGCCGCCTCTATTATCATTTTGTTAGACTGGATTTCCAGGAGAGATGGTAGGTTGCCCAAGTGTTTCCTGATGATAGCTTTGTCGCTAGAGTGCAGATCCTCCCACCAACTCAACAGTCTTGGCTGGATATTGGAGGCCATGCCGAATCTGGGGCCTTCGTCCCTCATTTTTCTGCAAAGCAAATAAGGTTAGGCCCGTACCCCCACCGGACTCGACTATTTAACGTCAATAATTAGCAGGAAGCATTTAGTTCTCCAAATAAATGCACAGAACGTGAGGGCGTCCGTTTGGGTTTAGGAAAACCCAGTGGACTTTGGATAAGGCTATCTTAAAAGCTATCGTGCGGATGACACCTTAGCTCGGCTAGGTCTGACCATGATGCATGCAATAGTGCAACAGAGTAAGGTTTCTATGGAGTTTTAGACAGGTACCCTTGAGTGGAAAACTCAAGGGCGAAAGGTACAGAACTATCGACTGCATCGCTGATCGACTAGATTTACCGCAAATAAGCCTTTCCGAATTTAGTGGACAATAATATAGGAAGAGCGCAACCACTCATCAAGTGTTGCTATAGTATATTGTTTTGCACGAAAGTATGAATGTTGAGCATGATTATGCAATAATAAGTATTAAAACAAGTTGTCACGTATTTGCACGTTAAAGAAAGTGGTAAAAACAACAATAATGATTTAAAGCAGTTACAAAAGAAAACAAAGAGACATGTCAGTTTCGTCTTTGAGGAAAAGTAAATGCATGAAGTAAACAATTAATTGCATGTAAAGGGAAGAGGAAAGGGTGCAGGTATTTAAACAAAAATAAAGGCACAAATTTACGAAACAATTTGAAATGGTAAAATCCTGGATATCCCCAGCAGAGTCGCCATGCTGTTGCGCCCCCCCTTTTCCCCGAGCGCTCCTTTCGGGGCCTGTTTGAAAGGGGTTTATGACATTGGTTGAGACAACTCGTTCTTTTTGGAAAGGGGTTTGCATATTTTGAAGAGTCGCCACCTAACGATTTTATCGGTGCGTTAGGACACCCAAGGGGTTAAATTATAACTACGTTACTAACCAGAGATTGGGCGAGGGATTGAAATTATCCTGGGGGAAGCTGTTAGGCACCCCTTAGGATCCACAAGTGTTGTTCCCGGCCAAATGTTTTCTGCGAATTTGTGCAATTAGCAAATAACAAGTAAGAGGGGGGGGGGGGAGGGGNGTAATCACTCCTCGAAGAGGGGCCACACGTGGTATTAGCGCACCGGTCATCATATCCATATTCTACCCTTTCCCACCCAGTGAAAGTAACTAAATCGAGTGTTGGTCTCGACCTCTATTGCGTGTTGTTATCCATCCCTTCCTATCAGTCCTGTAGGAAATTAGGACTCCTATCATAAAAGAGGTGATAGGCAGACCCTCAGGTATTAAAGGTGAAAATGCTAAGGCGACATATAATGAACAAGTAGAACTGCACATAAATGGGGTAGCACATAAACAGGAAAGGGCTCGAAGACCTCCACAAACAGTGCACATAAACAGCATGTCTCATACACAATTAAGGTCCAGATTCTCATGGTGTCTAAATGATAATAAAAAAGACATATTTATTGCATAACTCAGAGAGGAAGTCTTAATCAGACTTTCCTACTGGTTTTAAGCATGCTGACAGTTGAACACTAATCACAAAGGACAGTTCTTGTTTTATTTTTTAAGTTGATTACCTACGGCTTGCCTAGGTGTAGGATAACATTCAACAATTATTCAGATTTGTTAATGACTCTAGGTTGTCTATAGCTAATAACATGCAATTCTAGGTGTTGAAGATGTGCAAGGACTAATTACTGCACATGTTTAATTCCTAGTTACTCAGTTTAGGTGTGAGCATTGCCCAGGAGCCCTTGAGGTCCTTAGGGAACTTTGACACACCCTGACTATGAAAAGTCTATGAATACCATATGGCATAAGGTTTGGAGGATTTGGGCCTGAGTGAAGGCTCCCTATAGAATAACTTCTTATTTTCTACTTTGTTTATGAAATTCATAATTCCTGGCTTGTAATAATCTGTAAACGACTCATGGGGGCTGCATAGTATAATGGGAGGGGTAACTACGCATGCTTAGTTATTAAAAGGTTAGGAACCATGTTTTAAGCTTTATTTCTTATCTGCGCAATAGAAATCATGTGTAGGTTCACATCCATGCATTAAAAATCCTGCTCTTTAGGTCCCATGTACACTGTTTCAACATCTTGTTTCGGTACTATCATTCATCACTTAGAAAAATCTGTGATAGGGTAAATAAAGTTAATAATTGGTATCTTCTGCAATCATGTTTCATATTGCTATGCGCACTTAGAAATCCTGTCCCTAGGATAACATTAACAAGTTGTACTCTTGCTATCCTGAAATGGTGCATAATGTTGTGATTTTATGTGCATTTAGAAATCCTGTTTAGGTTATTATGCATCATCCTGCATTAGACATCATGTTATAAGATCGTACTCATTTAGCTTCACTTAGTCTAAATACAGATATCTAAAACAGTCCTCTGTTCTAAACAACTGGTAATTAGTCCTTGCACATCTTCAAGACTTAGAATTGCATGTTATTAGCTATAAACAACCTAGAGTCGTTAACAAATCTGAATAACTTTTTCATGTTATCCTACACCTAGGCAAGCCTTAGGTAATGAACTTAAAAAATAAAACCAGAACTGTCCTTTGTGATTAGTGTTCAACTGTCAGCATGCTTAAAACAAGTAGGCAAGTCTGATTAAGACTTCCTCTCTGAGTTATGCAATAAATCTGTCTTTGTTATTATCACTTAGGCACCATGCGAATCTGGACCTTAATTGTGTATGAGACATGTTGTTTATGTGTACTGTTTGTGGAGATCTTTGAGCCCTTTACTGTTTATGTGCTACCCCCTTCATCTGCAGTTCTACTTGTTCATTATATGTCGCCTTAGAATTTTCACCTTTAAAACCTGAGGGTCTGCCGAGCACCTCCTTTAGGATAGGAGTCCTAATTTCCTCTGAGACTGATAGGAAGGGACGGGTAAAAGCATGCAATAGAGGACGAGACCAACACTCGATTTAGTTACTTTCACGGGGTGGGAAAGGGTAGAATATGGATATGCCGACCGATGCACTAATAACACGTGTATCCCCTCTTCGAGGAGTGATTACCGGTTATTGTATTGATGTGATCCATATTATTATAAACCTAGGATACATTTTATATGTTTAGATTGTAATCCTTTCAAAATCTAATCTTATTTACTATTTTCAAACATCTTCATGCTTAAGACTTAAATCCCCTCTTACTTGAGCCCCCCTTTACTTGTTATTTGCTAATTGCACAAACTCACAGAAACAATTTGGCCGGGAACCACACTTGTGGATCCTAAGGGGTGCCTAACACCTTCCTCTTAGTATAATTCAAACCCTTACCCAATCTTTGATTAGTAACATAGTTGTAATTGAACCCCTTAGGTGCTCTAACGCACCGTTAAAATCGTTAGGTGGCGACTCTTCAAAATATGCAAACCCCTTTCCAAAAGGAACGAGCTGTCTCAACCAATGTCATAAACCCCTTTCAACCGGGCCCCGAAAGGAGCGCTCAGGGATAAGGGGGCGCGATAGCATTGCGACTCTGCTGGGGATATCCAGGCTTCACCATTTCAAATTGTTTCGCGAATTTGTGCCTTTATTTTTGTTTAAATACCTGCACCCTTTCCTCTTCCCTTTACATGCAATTAATTGTTTACTTAAGGTATTTACTTTTCCTCAAAGACGAAACTGACATGTCTCTTTGTTTTCTTTTGTAACTGCTTTAAATCATTACTGCTGTTTTTACCACTTTCTTTAACGTGCAAATACGTGACAACTTGTTTTAATACTTATTATTTTATAATCATGCTCTACATTCATACTCCATGCCAAACAAAATACTATGGCGAAGCTTGATGAGTGGTTGCGCTCTTTCTATATTATTACCCACTAAATTCGGAAAGGTTTATTTGAGATAAAATTAGTCGATCAGTGGTGTAGTCAACGGTTCCGTTCCTTTCCCCCTTGAGTTGTCCACTCAAGGGTACCGGTCTAAAACCCCATATTAACCTTACTCTGTTGCACTGTTGGATGCATCATGGTCAGACCCAGTCGAGCTAAAGTGTCGCCCGCATGATAGCTTTTAAGATAGCCTTATCCAAAGTCCACTGGGTTTCCCTAAACCCAAACGGACGCCCTCACGTTCGGTGCATTTATTTGGAGAATTAAATGCTTCCTGCTAATTATTGACGTTAAATAGTCGAGCCCCGTGGGGGTAAGGGCCTAACCTTATTTGGTTTGCAGAAAAATGTGGCACGAAGTCCCCAAATTCGGCATGGTCTCCCATATCCACCCAAGACTGTTGAGTTGGTGGGAGGGTCTGCACTCTAGCGACAAAGCTATCGTCAGGAAACACTTGGGTAACCTACCATCTCTCCTGGAAATCCAGCCTAACAAAATGATAATAGAGGCTGCTACCCAGTTCTGGGATCGTGAAAGGTCCGTGTTCCGCTTTGGGAACATCAAAATGAGCCTTTAATATAAGAGATAGAAGGGCTGGCTAACCTAGTATAGGAAACTCCAGGGTTGTTGATGCCTGAGAACCGCACAAGCAAAAGTTTCCTCAAAATGATGGGCCTGAAAAAGGATGCAAAATTGGTATGTGTGGAGGATTCGTACATTCCTTTTGACTACTTGTACGAAAGGTATGGCTATAGAAAATCATACCGTACCTACCATGACGAGTTTTCTATCACCTCTCTGGGAGCTGAAGGAGAATATCTAGCCAGAACCTACTTGTTTCTGGGACATCGCGAGCTGGGAAAACTGTACAAGGAAAGCAAGAATGCCGAGTCTGAGGAAGGTCCTTCTGGGACCAAGTAGATAGGAATGTCTTTATTTTTCTCTATCAATGTAATAAGGCCAATGGCCATTAGTGACTTTTATTTTTCGTCTATTGTTTTGGGATTTGTCTATTTTTCTTATCAATAAAATGAGGCATTTAGCATTTTAATTTCTCCAAATCAATTTGTCGTTAGACCTACCTCGTGCACAAAGAGGTTCCCAACTTAGGACGCGCTTTACATTTCCGCATTATGTGTTTAAATACCGCAATAGTCTTTTTCATAATCCTCACTGACTTGGTTACCTTTTGTTTTTATTTATTTTCTTACTCCCTTCCCCAAAGGTTAGTTCGTGCATTCTGGAATTATCAGCTTATCACACAAGATCCAAGGGCCCTCCACCTACTCCTCCTCATAGTCCTCCTAAAGGCAAAGACAAAGGCAAAAGTAAGGTAGAAGAGTCCAGCGGAACAAGAAAGGAGAATATGATTGAACGGGTAAAGGCCACTGATGGCTGAGGCATTCAGGTCCTACATGAAAACATGTCACCACTTGAATAGAAATTGCTGAGGTTTCCGGAAGAACTCGATCAAGTCCGGAATCTGGCCAACCTGTCATTTTCCCTCAACGTCCCTGACGTCAACCTTCCAAATTCTCAAAACCCCGCACCTCCAAAAAATATCCCAAGACAGCAAAATCATCCCGCACCTCACCATCACGTCACTCCCCCAAATAACCAAACCCTCCGTATGCAGTGCAATGCTTTCCACACCTCAAATACACTCCACTACTCATCCTAGAACCTCAAAACCTCTCAAAGGACTATTTCCACACCTATAACAATCCCATCTATGTGGAAACCGTGACCCACTCCACTCCGCCTATCTCACAGGCATCCGAGTCTGACAGAAAGGACTTACTTATCAAGAACCTGGCCGAGGAGCTTAAGAATTAACTAGACGAGCCCAGGGTGTTGAAGGAACCTAGGGAATTGAAGGGTTGAATTATGAAGACCTTTGTGTACAACCTGATGTCGAACTGCCCGAGGGGTAAAAACCTCCAAAGTTTGAAATGTTTGACGGTACCGGTGATCTGAGAGTCCATCTGAGGACCTATTGCGACAAGTTGGTTGGCGTTGGGAAGGATGAAAGAATCCACACGAAGCTATTCATGAGGAGTTTGAAGGGAGACGCACTGTCTTGGTACATTAGCCAAGACCCCAAGAAATG